>PISX010010291.1:0-71087 GCA_004024625.1 Mellivora capensis
AAAAAAAAAAGATGACTTGTCTCACAAGCTCTATTCAGTATTGTACTGGATGATATAGTCAGTGTAATAAAGTGTAATGAAGCAGTAAGAAGAAATAAAATCCATCCAGATTGAAAGTAAGAAATAAAACAGTCCTTAACCAATGACAAGTTTGTCTACCTAGAAAATGACCAAAATGCTACCAGAACCAAGTGAATTTTGTCAGGTTGCAGAAAAGAGAACACTACTCAAAAAATCAACTGTATTTTTATATGCTCTCAGTAAGCAAATTAAATTTTTAGATGCTATTTCCAGGGGTGCCTGTGTTGCACAGTGGGTTAAGTGCCCAATGCTTGGTTTCGACTCAGGTTGTGATCTCAGGGTTATGAGATAGAGCTCCATGTTGGGTTCCATATTCAGTGCAGACTTGGGATTCTCTCTCCCTCTCCCTCTGTCCCTCCCACTCATGCTCACTCCCTCTCTCTCTCTAAAATAAATAAATATGGGGCGCCTGGGTGGCTCAGTGAGTTAAAGCCTCTGCCTTGGGCTCAGGTCATGATCCCAGAGTCCTGGGATCGAGCCCCACATCGGGCTCTCTGCTCAGCAGAGAACCTGCTTCCCTTCCTCTCCCTCTGCCTGCCTCTCTGCCTACTTGTGATCTCTGTCTCTCTGTCAAATAAAGATATCTTTAAAATCCCATTTCCAGTAGTACTAAAAAATATGAAATACAGGGTGTCTGGCCAACTCAGTCGCTTGACTCTTGATCTCAGGGTTGACAATTCAAGCCCCATGATGGGTGTGGAGACTTCTTTAAAATATATGAAATACTAGGGCGCCTAGGTGGCTCAATTGGTTAAGCGTCTGCCATTGAGCTCCCTGCTCAGCAAGCAGCCTGCTTCTTCCTCTCCCTCTGCCCCTTCTCCCCACCCCCGTGTGCTCGCTCTTGCTCTCTCTCAAATAAATAAATAAATAAATAAATAATAAAATCTTTAAAAAATATATGAAATACTTAGAATAAGTCTGAAAAAAATGTATACCACTACACAGTGAAAATTATAAAGTGTTTGAGGGAAATCAAATAAATCCTAAAGAAATGAAGAGATATTCTATTCACATTGGTCAGAAGAGCCAATAAGGTAACTGCTAATTTTGCCAAAACTATAGTATCAATACAGTCCCATTTCAAGTCCCAGTAGGATTTTTTCTTATTTTTAGAAATTGACTAGGTAACTGTAAAATTCATATGGAAATTCAAAGGACTGAGAATAGCCAAAACAATTTTGAAATAGAAAAACAAAGTTGGAGGACTTAATACTACATTATTTCAAGTCTTACTATAGAGCTTCAGTAATTAAGAGGGTATAATGTTGACATAAAGATAAATAGGGGCACCTGGGTGGCTCACTTGGTCAAGCATCTGACTCTTGATCTACTCTCAGGTCTTGATCTCAGGGCTGTGAGTTCAAGCTATGCACTGGGTTCCATGCTGGGTGTAGAGCCTACTTAAAAAAAAAAAAAGATAAATAAAATGGAAGGTCCATAAACAGACCACATGTGTATAGTCTATTAATTTTTAACAGTTACACACAGGAAACTCAGTGAAGAAAGGATAATCTTTTCCAAAACATGGTACTGGAACAAATGAGTATTCATATGCAAAAAATTGCTCTCATGCCATATCCAAAATTACTTCAAAATGGATCATGGACTAAATATAAAACCTAAAATTGGTATAAAACTTCCCATATGGGGCACCTAGGTGGCTCAGTTGTTAAGCATCTGCCTTTGGCTCAGGTCATGATCCCAAGGTCCGGGGATAGAGCCCTGCATTGGGCTCCCTGCTCTGCGGGAGGCCTGCTTCTCCCACCTCTACTCCCTTTGCTTGTGTTTCCTCTCTCACTGTGTCTCTCTCTGTCAAATAAATAAATAAAATCTTAAAAAAACAAATAAACAAAAACAAAAAACTTCCCACAGAAAACATAGGGGAGAACTTTTTGTGACCTTGGGTTAGGCAAAGATTTCTAATTTGATAAATTAGAATTCATCAAAATTAAGAATTTCTGTTCTTTGAAAGACTGTTAAGAGAATGAAAAGAAAAGCCAAAGACTAGAAGAAAAATACCTGATGAAGGACTCATATCCAGAATATGTAAATCATTCTTAAACTCAATAATAAGGGGCACCTGGGTGGCTCATTGGGTTAAGCCTCTACCTTCAGCTCAGGTCATGATCTCAGGGTCCTGGGATCAAGTCCCACATCGGGCTCTCTGCTCAGCAGGGAGCCTGCTTCTCCCCCTCCCCCGTCCCCTCTCTGCTTGCCTCTCTGCCTACTTGTGATCTCTGTCTGTAGAATAAATAAATAAAATCTAAAAAAAAAAAACAACACAAAAAACCTCAGTAACAAGAAAACCTAATTTTTTTGAATAGGCGAGATATTTGGACAAACACTTTATCAAAGAAAATAAATGGATTGCCAAAAAAAAAAAAAACCCAAACAAACCCATGAGTAAATACTCAATATCCCTAGTCATTAGGGAAATGCAAATTAAAACCACCATGATTACCACTACATATCCATTAGAATACATATTTATTACTGTAAGATTTAAAACACTGACAATACCAAGTGTCATGAAGGGTATGGCGCTCCTGGAATACTTATATACTGGTAAGAATGTAAAATGTTGCAGCCAAGTTTGGAAGTTCCTTAAGAAGTTAAACATTCATTAATCATAACTCAGCCACTCTACTCCTGGGTATTTACCTAAGACAAATGAAAGCATGTGTCCATAGAAAGGCCTGTGCCTAAATGTTCGTATCAACTCTATTGTTTTAATAAAAAAAATTAGAAACAATTAACTTTCAATTGATGAATGGGCAAACAATTTGTGGTATATCCTTGTACAAATGAATACAAATGAATGATCTGATAAACACAATAATATGAGTGAATCTCAAAACAATTAGGCTGAATGAAAAAAACTAGATGACCCCATAAAATACATTCCATTTATATAAAATTCTAGAAAATGCAAGCTAGGCTATAGTGATAGATCAGTGCTTGCCTGGGTTTAGAGTGGGTAGGCAGGGAAAGGCAGGAGGAAGGGATTACAACCTGGCGTAAGTAACTTTTGTGCTTGATGGATATTTTTATCTTAATTGTGGTGATGATTTTATGGCTGTATATATGTAAAATCCTAGCAAAACGCACATTTTATATATGTACATTTTATTCTATGTTAACTATTCTTTAATAAAGCTGTTTTTAAAATTGTCAAGTATTTTCCAAAGTGGTTTTAAAGCAGTTTACAGTCCTACCAGCAATGTATTAGAGTGGTTTTAATTTGTACTTGTCTGATGACTAATAATGATTGGCACATTTTAACATACATCTTGGCTATCTGTGTAGCTTCTTTTCTGAAGACCCTATTCAAGTCTTTTGCACATGTTTAGATTCTTCTTAATGAATTGTAGTTTTTTTTTTTTTAAGATTTTTATTTATTTGGCAGAGAGATAGCACAAATAAGCAGAGCAGCAGGCAGAGGGTGAGAGAGAAGCAGACTCTGCTTAGCAGGGAGCCCGAAGCGGGGCTCAATCCCAGGACCCTGGAATCATGACCTGAGCCTAAGGCAGAGGCATAACCAACTGAACCACCCAGACACCCCTTGTAGTTGTTTTCTTAATATATATTCTGTATACAAGTCCTTTGTCAGAAATGTTTTGTGGACATTTCACAAATGTCATCAACTTCATGATCTGAGACTTGTCTAACTCATTTTCTTAACAATTTTTCAGTTAGAATTTGGCAATTTTCTCAAAGTCTAACATCAATTTTGTGGTTATTGCTTTGGGTTTTTCTTCTTCTTTTTTTTTTTAAAGTAAGCTCTATACCCAATGTGGGGCTTGAACTCATGACTGAGATCAAGAGTCACATGCTCTACTGACTGAGCCAGCCAGGCACCCCTTAGATTCTAAATCTTTATCTGTGACCAAATAATGAAGATTTTCTTCTATTTTTCCCTCTGAAAGAGTTTTAGTTTTACATTGTATGTTTAACTTGATGCTCCCTCTCTCCTATTCTTTTGTGTACAATATCAGATAGGAATCAAAGTTCACTTTTGTTTTACATTTGGACACTGTTGGTTCAGTACCGTTTGTTCAAATACTTCCCCATTAAATTTGTACTGCATTTTTACTGAAAATACATAAACTATATGAATGTGCATGTATTTCTGGACTCATTTTGTTCTATCCATTTGTTTTGTAATTACGCCCATATCACACTGGCTCAATTATTTTTACTTCAGGGAAAATTTTGAAGTGTAACTACTACAATTTTGTTCTTCTTTTTCAAAGTTGTATTGGTTCTTTTAAGTCCTTTGTGTTTCTATATACATTTTTTTTTTAAAGATTTTATCCATTTATTAGACAGACAGAGATCACAAGTAGGCAGAGAGGCAGGCAGAGAGGAGGAAGCAGGCTCCCCGCTGAGCAGAGAGCCCGACGCGGGGCTCGATCCCAGGACCCTGGGATCATGACCCGAGCCGAAGGCAGAGGCTTTAGCCCACTGAGCCACCCAGGCGCCCCTCTATATACATTTTAGAATCAGCTTCTCAGTTTCTTAAACATAAAAAATGCCCGTTGTGATCACAAGTTAGGATTGTATTGAATCTACATATAGATCTGGAGGAGAACTAACATCTTGAAAAAATATTTTTTTTTTAACATCTTGAAAATATTGAGTCTTCCCCTCCACAAATGTGTTCTCTTTCCATTTATTTAATCTTCTTTGTCTCAGCAATGTTTTGCAGTTTTCAGTGTAGGTAACTTTCAGTTCCCTTAATTTATTATTATAACTATTATATGCCTTTGATACTCATATATATATATATATATATATAGGAATACAATTGATTTTTGATATTGACCTTGTATCCTGAGCCCTTGCTAATCTTATTTGTTATAGATTTTTTTCATTGTTACCAATTTCTTGGAATTTAAGGAATTGTTACCCCCAAATAGGGACATTTTTGCTTATTTTATGTTGCTTATGCATTTCATTTATTCTTTTTGCCTTACCAGATGGGACAGAACCTCCAAAATGGGATAGGAACCTCCAGTGTTACAGTGAATAGAAGTGATGAGAGTGGACATTTTGCCTTGTTTCCTTGTATTCCTGCTTTCCTGAGCATTTTTAATCATTAATGATGCTGAATTTTGTAAAATGCTTTTCCTGAATCCACTGATTTAATCATTTGGTTTTACTCTATTATGCAGGTAATATGCTAGATTATATTGGTTGATTTTGAGATGTCTAACCAATCTAGGGCTTCTGAGATAAAACTCACTTGGTTATGATATATATTATTCTTTTTATATATTGCTGGATTTGCTTTGCTTTGTTTTGTTAAGGATTATTTTGCCTATGTTTATGTAGGAACTTAATTTTTTGTAATGCCTTTGTTAGTTTTGGTATTAGGGTTACACCATATCTAAAATAAGCTGGGAGCTTCCTCCTTTATCTTCTGAAAGATTTAAGTAACATTATTACTTCTTTAGCTGTTTGATAGAGTTCACCAATGAAACAATCTGAGTTTGGTGTTTTCTTTGTGGTAAAGGGTTTTTTGTTTTTTGGGTTTTTTTCCCATTTGCTCTTCATCTTTATTTATTCATTACAGTGAAACGTCTATTAATTCCTCCCAGAACACTTTTTTTTTCCGCTAAGGAATTATCCCCTTTCTCAGTCTTTTGATGCAGGTGAGGTCTTCCTCCATCTCAAGAATGGGTCCAGTGAGCACATTGTTCACCTGTAGTTGTGGCTGGTTCAGGGAATGTTATGTGATCCACTGAGATCCATGGGGTGCAATGATGCTTTCTCTTGGAGTGCTGGGATAAAGATCCTTCATATTCCTATTGGCTACGAACCTCCAAAGAATAGTAGTTATGGCCGCTGCAGCCAGTTTTTCCATCACATGTAACATGGAGCCAACTCTAAGTTGTTGCTCCTTCCATCTTTCTTTCTGATGTTGCAAGAATCCTTATCTTATAATTTCTTTTCTGCTTAGGCATTCTTTTGGGGTAGGTCTGCTGGCAATGAATTCACTTACTTTTTAAAAATTGAAGTATAGGGGCACCTGGGTGGCTCAGTGGGTTAAAGCCTCTGCCTTCAGCTCAGGTCATGATCCCAGGGTCCTGGGATGGAGCCCCGCATCATCGGGCTCTCTGCTCAGCAGGGAGCCTGCTTCCTCCTCTCTCTGTCTCTGCCTGCCTCTCTGCCTACTTGTGATCTCTGTCTATCAAATAAATAAATAAATAAATACAATCTTTAAAAAAAATTGAAGTATAGGGGCGCCTGGGTGTCTCAGTCATTAAGCACCAAGCTTTCCCAGGTGTCCTGGGATCGAGCCCCACACCGGGCACCCTGCTCTGCGGGAAGCCTGCTTCTTCCTCCCCCACTCCCCCTGCTTGTGCTCCCTCTCTCACTGTGTCTCTCTCTGTCAAATAAATAAAATCCCCCAAAAATAAAAAAAAAAATTGAAGTATAGTTGACACACAATATTACGTTAGTTTCAGGTGCACAACATAGTGATTCAATATCTAATCTATTTGTTATGCTGCGCTTACCACCACAAGTATAGCTATGATCTGTCACCATGAATTCACTTAGAAAGTGAATTTTATTCCTGACCAGTATTTTCACCAGACGTATATAGGATTCCGCATTGGTGGTTCTATCTTTCAGTGCTTGAAAAATGTGTCACTTCCTTCCTGCTTCTTATTTTCAGGTAAGAAATCCAAATCTACTGCCATTCAACTTGTTTTTCCCTCTAGGTAAAAGTGTCATTTCTCTTGCTGTTTTCAAGAATTGTTTCCTTTGTCTTTAGTTTTCAGAAGTTTGATTATTATGGGTGTTGGCTTGGATTTTTTTATCGTTTGGGGTTCACTCAACTTCTTAAATCTGTAGATTTATGTATTTTGTCAAATTTGGGGGCATTTTCAATCATACTCTACAAATACTTTGTGGGACTCGATCCCAGGATGCTGGGATCATGACCTGAGCCGAAGGCAGCGGCTTAACCAACTGAGCCACCCAGGCGTCCCTCTAGAAATACTTTTTCAGCCCCACACTCTTTTTCCTGTTCTTCTTGACCTCCAATAATAGGAATGTTAGATATTTTGTCATAGTCCCACAGGTCCTTGAGGCTCTGTTCTCCCCCTTCTTCCCCGACCCTGAGTTGATTTTCTGTTGTTCAGATTGGGTAATTTCTATAATTCTATTTTCAACTTCACTGTATTTTTCTTCTGTTTACTCCATTCTACTGCTAAGCCCATCCATTATGTTTTCTATTTTGGTTATTGTATTTTTCAGTTCAACTATAACTTCCATCTGTTTCTTCTTTGTATCTTCTATTTCTTTGCTGGGACTTTCTATTTTTCATTTATTTCAAGAATATTTATAATTGTTCACTGAAACATTTTTATGATGGCTGCTTTAAAATTCTTATCAGATAACTCCAATATCCCAGTGTCAGTGTCTTTATACTTTCTCTCAAGTTGAGGCTTTTCAGGTTCTTGGTATGATTGATTTTTTTAATTGTATCTTGGACATTTTAGGTATTACGTGATCTTGGATCTTCAATCTTTTGTAGATGTGTTATTGCTATTAATTCCTAATTTTATTCTATCACGGTAATAAGACATTGAAAAATATTTCAGTCTTTCAAAAATTTTTTTGAATTTTATTTTGTTTATTTGAGAGAGAGAGACAGAGATAGTAAGAGAAAGCATGAGTGGAGAGGGGAGGGAGAAGCAGGCTCCCTGCTGAGCCTGGACGGAGCCTGATGTGGGGCTTGATCCCAGGACTCTGGGATCACGACCTGAGCCGAAGATAGGCGCTTAGCCAACTGAGCCACCCAGGTGCCCCAGTCTTTCAAAATTTGGAAATTTTTTTATAGTTCACCATGTGGTCTTAGTGAACATCCCATGTGTTAATGAAGATAAGTGCATTCTATGGATAATGGGTGTACTGTTCTGTAAATGCCAGGTCAAGGTGGGTGATAGTGTCTCTCAACTCTTTATATTCTTTATATTCTGACTTTTTTGGTATAGGCATTTAATCAATTATAAAGAAAGTGATTTAAAATATTGCAATTATGCCTCCAGGTTTGTCTATTTCTCCCTTTAGTTGTTTTTACTTCATGTATTTTGAAGCTTTGTAATTAGGCACATATAAATCTGTATTATGCCTTCCTGAAGTATTGATCTTTTATCACTATTAAAGCATATTTTATCTGATGACTAATGTTTGCATGACACGTATATTTATTTCATTCTTTTACTTTCAAGGTTTTTAGTGTGTGTTTAAAATACATTTCTTAGAGACAGCATATAATCATATAATCGGGTCTTACTTTTTTTTTTTTTTAAAGAGAGAGAGGGTGAGAGTACTAACACATGTGCATGTGTGTGTATAACATGTCTATCTTTTTATAGATTTATTTAGTTTTAAGAGAGAGAAGGCAAGCTGGGGGGAGCAGAAGGAGAGAAGATACTCAAGGAGACTCCCCACTGAGCGTGGAGCTTGACACAGGGCTTGAAGCCACGACCCTGAGATCATGACATGAGCTGGAGTCAAGACGATTGACCCATAACATACTTTAAAAAAGGAATCATGCTATATACTTTGTTCTGCAACTTGCTTTTTCCAAATTATTATTTGGAACTAGAGATTCACAGAAAGTTGCAAAAAGTACTAAGGGGCCCTGTGTATCCTTCACTCTGTTTCCCCCAGTGGTAGTATCTTACTTAACTATAGTACAGTACCAAACCAGGAAAGTGACATTGGTACAACCTAGGGCTTACTCCAATTTCAGGGTTTTACGTGCACTCACTTGTTAGTGTGTATAGTTTCCTGCGAAATTTTGTCACGTGTGGAACTGTGTAACAACCACAATCAAGGTACAGAACTGTGCTATCACCACAGGGCTTCTCACACTCTCCATTTATAACTCTAGTCTCCACTTCCCAACCCCTGTCAACCACTCATCTGTTCTTCACTTCCAGAAGTTTTTTATTTCAAGAGTGTTATATAAATGGGATTATGTTGGCTTGTTTCACTCAGCGTAATTCCTTGAGAGCCACTGGAGTTGTTGGAGCTACTGATAGTCTGAACTTGCTTGTTCTTCACTCAACAATGTATCATGGGTCTTCCCTGTCAGTCTATATAGATACTTCTTTTTACTTAAAGAAAATGCACAATATTGTAGAGAATGGATATATCCTTTAAGTATTTAATATCTTTCATTATGGATAATTAGTTATTTCTAATTTTTTCCAATCTCAAATGATGCTGTCATGTGTATCTGTGTGCAGGCATACTCACATAGCTGCATTTCCCAGGCACAGGTACCACCAAGTGGAACTCCTGTATCAATGCCTGGCACTGGTACTGGAAGATAATCTTCCAGTCAGAAGGTAGTACTGAACATTTTTTCCTGATTACAAAAATAATGTCCTTCCAGATCTCCATGTCCACACAGTTATTTTTTTCTTTGTAGGGAATTACACTGAGAAACTACTGAGTGACTACTATGTGACTGGCACTATTTTTAGGTACTGGGAGAATAGTGATAAATAAGATAGTGTTACAAATGTTTCTCACAAAAACCTTTTTTTCACTTTCTCATCTGGTTTTAATATACATACATTGAAAGATTTATATAGGGATGCCTGGGTGGCTCAGTCAGTTAAGCATCTGACTCTCGATTTTGGCTCAGGTCCCCATCTGAGGATTGTGGGATCCAGTCCCGTGATGGCTTCCATGCTCAGTGGTGAGTCTTCTTGGGATCATCTCTCTCCCCCCCTTCCCCTGTTCTCTCTCAATTAAATAAATCTTTAAAAAAGAAAGATTCCTGTAGTATATAACATATAAAGCAAAACACAGAAGATCCCTTCACTACTGCCCTGCTGACCCCTCCCCCCTTTCCCAACTGTTTTGGTGTTTCCTTCTAGTCTCCTTCAATGTTTCTATGTATGTTTTTCTCCACAGATTTAAAAGCAATGTGTTTATCACAGAAAACTGAAAAATAATTAAATAATGAATCCACTTTAAAAAAAAATAGATTTATTTTTTTAAGAGAGGAAGAGCATGTGAGCCCGGATAGGGAGAATCTTCAAGCAGACTCTCTGCTGAGCCTGGAGCCTGACTGGGGGTTCGATCCCACCACCCATGAGATCATGACCTGAGCTGAAACTAAGTCAGACACTTAACCGACTAAACCACCCAGGAGTCCCAAAACAAATTCACTTAAAACCACAATATCAGAGCATGGTATCTAGACATACACATTTTTTATATGACTGAGGATCATACACATGGTTTTATACCTCACTTTTTCGTTTGTCATGAATAATGTCCTGTATCAAAGTTTGGAAGCACTAGTTTTTTTAAATCAGTGTGAGTGAACATCACCAACTCAGTTACTAAAGTCCTCGGTAGGAGAATAAAATGTTTCATCTTAGAAGCAGGAAAGAACATCAGGCCCCTATAAATATTTCAATTAGAAGAGTCTCTTCTCGGGGCACCTGGGTGGCTCAGTGGGTTAAAGCCTCTGCCTTCGGCTCAGGTCACAATCCCAGGGTCCTGGGATTGAGCCCCCGCATCGGGCTCTCTGCTCAGCAGGGAGCCTGCTTCCTCCTCTCTCTCTGCCTGCTTCTCTGCCTACTTGTGATCTCTGTTAAATAAATAAATAAAATCTTTAAAAAAAAAAAGAAGAGTCTCTTCTCTTTTAATAAGAATAAAATAAGACATTAAACAATAAAGCACAGTATAATTGAATGCTTCTAATCAATACTTGACCTATACTACTAGAATATTAGCAAGAAAGCATGTTTTCCATTTAACTGTTTAACAATGTATCTATAGAGTATAGCTATATCAAATGCTGATTGATACAGATCAGTCTGCAGCTATAATCTACATAGAAACACATCTGTAGAACCTCAACCTTGTACTGCCTTTTATCTCACTCACAAACCAATGAACAAGCACCAAATGTGTACTCCCCAAAGTGGTTTAACAATTCTACTTATAAAATAGTTCTCCAGTTTTACATAAAATTAAACAGAAAGATATTTATAAAATGTTATTCCACTAGCTCTATATCATGCGTCATCACCCAAGACATCTAGGTTGTTTCAAAACAAGAAACTTAATTTGTTTTATTTATTTATTTATTTATTTGAGAGAGAGAGTACAAGCAGGGGGAGTGGCAGAGGGAGAGAGAGAAGCAGGCTCCCCACTGAGCAGGGAGCCTGATGTGGGACTTGATCCCAGGACCCTGAAACCGTGACCTGAGCTGAAGGCAGATGCTTAACAGACGGAGCCACTCAGATACCCCAAGAAATTTAACTGTATCCACTACAAACACATATGGACCTTTTGGTTTTGGGTTCTGAGGAATGTTCTCCAGTCAGCCACCTCTACCATGACCCCTAAAAGTTCGACCCCAGTGAGATCACACTCATGTACCTGAGGTGCTCTGGTGCCACATCTGCCCTGGCACCTATGATCAGCCCCCTGGTCTGTCTCCCAAAAAAATGGCTGGTGATGACATCACTAAGGCAACTGGTGATTGGAAGGGTTTGAGGATGACCATGAGATCAACCATTTGGAACAGGCAGGCCCAGACTGAAGGTCTACCTTCTGCCTCTGCCCTGATTATCAAAGTCCTCAAGGAACTGCCAAGAGACAGAAAGAAGCAGGAAAATATTAAGCACAGTGGAAATATCACTTTTGATGAGATAAATGCCCTACAGATGTGGCATCAATCTTTAGCCAGAGAACTGTCTGAAACCATTAGGTCCTGGGCACTGCCCAGTCTGTGGGCTCCAATGTTGACGGTCGCCGCCCTCATGACATCATAGATGACATCAAAGCAATGCCCCGCTAGTTAAGAACTACAAAGAAAAACATTTCAATAAAGGATCATTTAACAACCAAAACCAAAACAAAACCCCCAAACCCCCCACAAATATGGAATCAAGTATAATTTGGAGTGTTTTCTAAAAATGAACAGATGGCATAGGACGTTTCCTTTCATACATTCTTTTGTAATTTGTCCAGGAACGAGTTCATAAATGTGATACAGCTCAAAGAGATGGAAACAACATCAGTTTCAGAAGACAGTCCTTTTTTTCTTTTTTTTTCCTTTTAAAATAAACTCCATCACAGGATATTAGGTTTTGAACTTAATAACAACAACAAAAAAAGTCCCAAAAGCACATTATTTTACTATGTGTAGCAAACATCTTCACTTCAAAGTATCTAGAAAGACTAGATGTTAAAATATGGACCTACAATGTTAACTCTATGTATAGCTGTTTGGAATAAAATGTACATGGGGAGGAATGGTTATAATCTGAAAGTGTCTCCAAAATATGACATTTTGGCAAAATCTCTCCTTATTTTTTGTCTTCCCAACATAACTAAAGGACAAAATACAGGCATGTTGTACTCCAGAGGTAGGTTAAGAATTTCACTTCTAAAAGTACTGTTTAAAAGTCTTCTTACAAATTTAACCAAGAAAGTATACAAAATATTTATCAATCCTCTGTCATATGAAATCAGATCACACCCTTTTCTATTGTATACACCATGTATATAGCAACATTATAGGAAATGTGTATAATTCCCTTCCCAGTCTCCTCCATCTACTCAGTGAAAAGTGTAGATAAATTATTTCTCAGAGTGGTTCAGTGTTTCTATTAGAAAGACAATCTAAGAAGAGCAAAATATTAACCCTTTCTATATCTACTGTTAAATAGGATGGGCACCTCCAACATCTAGAAAAGCAACATACTTTAATTAAGGACTGAAGTTTAATCACTATATACTACATACAGGAGTGCTGAGTGATAGCACACATCCGGGGAAATGGCTCCAACATACCCGTTCTGGGGAAACCTTTCCCCGCCTCTCATTGTCTTCTCTCCTTCCCTCCAACCCTGGACAAAATATGTGGATGTGAATTCAAAATGTGATGTAGAGGCTGCATTTCCAAAAGTCATTTCCAGATGAAGTGTCTCTTGAGTGAATTTTAACAAAAAGATCACAAAACAAGTATTTTCTCTAATTGTCCTTTTAGCATACGTTGGTAGCTTCTCTGCATCTAGAAAGATCACAGGTCGCCGACAAGGGCTTCAAGTTTAAAAGGCTGTGGGAAAGGCTTACAGAAGCTTATCTACACTATACGCACAGGTTTATAGTTGGTAAATCTTCCAAACAGGTGGTCATCACTTCAAAGCAGCCAAAGGAGGCACCTCATAAGCGGCCATTTTTCATCCCCTGTACCAGAATGCCCAGAGGCCTGCTGATGTCCTGGCCCCTCGCACTGCCTTCTTGGGCCCTGGCGGATTCAGGACTGGGAGCTTCTTTTACCATCTCAGTGTGTAGGTCCTGGGTGCCCATGTTCCCCCAGTAGCCAGGAGGGTAGGAGCAGCTGCCCCCCACCCCAAGTCAGCCCTGGAAGGCAGGGCAGGCTGTACCTATGCGTTCTCTCTGGTCCCAGCACTCACCCATCCTCTGGAGCAGATGCTCAACAAATTGGCTGAGTTTGAGCACAGGTACACAGTATGTACTTTGAAAGCTCTAGGCGGGATCATACCATGTAGGTAGAGTAATGTCTTCAAGATCTTTCCCATGGAGATACTTCAATTTTTATGTATATAGCTATCCAAAAAATTCTTCAAATGGCTTCACTGTAGTCTCTGGAAAAGAGTAACATAATTTAGCTGATTCCCTATAAATGAACATGTGCTGCTTTTCCAAAGTCCTCTCAAACACCCAGCCTTAGGTGCTTATCTCTAAATAAACTCCTAAGAGTACAGTGGCCAGTACCAAGATTATACACAGTGAAACTTGGACATATATTGCCAAATTACTTTTTAGTGAAGTTAACCCATTTTACAGTCCCACCAACATTCTTCTTTGCCCATATCCTCAGCAAAACCGGCTATTGGCTGTCTTAGACAAAAATAACCTTATTGGTGTTTTCACTTGTATTTCCTTATTTAATGAAGCCAAGCATCTTTTCATATGCAATTATTGATCCCTATTTCTTTTGTGAATTTCTTGTTCTACCTCCATTTTTTCCTCAGTGCTAGTTTTCCTCTTAAATTTGCATGTACTCAAATCTGCTTTTCTTCATGAGCAGCATTTTCATGCCCACTTAGAAATATCTTTCCGAGCCCATTATAGAATTTGTTGCCCATGCTTTTGCTGTAGCATTTGTTTTCATTTTCTAATGTTTAATTAAGTTCATGAGCCAAGTGGAATTTGTTCTGATATAAGATGTGAAGGGTAGAGCAACTTCATTTTTTCCCAAATGGCTGGCATGCTGGTCCAGAATCACATCTCAAACAACCTATTTCTCCCTCACTGATCTAGAATGCCTAACCCATTTTTCTTTTTTAAAAGTAATAGGTACACACAATATAAAAATAGTATGAAAGGGCAAACTGAAATGTAACCTATTCCTGACCCCTCAATTCTCTTGTGAACATTTTGCCACCATAGATGGCAGTGGAACATGCTGTTTCCATTCTTCCCTTGGTTCAAACAGCTCTGCAACTAATATCCTTAGGTACTTCTCACAATGAAGAAGTAAATCTACAAAATTCCCCAAAGTAGAACTGATAGGTCAGAAAATATGGGCATTTGAAAACTTGGTATTGCCAAACTGCTCTGCAATGATGCGGCACCACTAATTTATACTTCCACTAAAATGTGTCAAGGATTGTTTGACTAATCTTTTTCAAGTTTGGGATAATTTTATAGGCTATGATGCTCACTTTTCTTTGAGAACTTGGGACATGACAGAGTAATGAACATGAAATTCCTTACAATTCCTTTCTGAACTCCAGTGTTCATTTTGTGGGTGGGTAGTATCACAATAAAGTCCTCAAGGATTTATAATCTAGATGTCTTGAAAGCATGTGTGACCAATATATGGCTACATTAGTAATGGTAGTGCAGTCCTTCAGGCAGCACAGAGCCCTAATAACTTGGTTTGGAGTCATGGGGAAGTGTGATGGAAGCACGCTCCTGGATTGGAAATCCTGGATGAAAAGAATTACCTTACTGGTGAATGGGCTGAGAGGTAACATTCTTGCTTGAAGAACAACAGATAGTAGATTAAGGAGTGGAAATGGCACTTAAATCCTCTGTATCAGATGGAAGGCACTGATATGAAGGGGTTAAAGAAAATGAGGTTAACTTCACAGGAGTGTTAAAATATTCATTAAAACCTGTTACAAAGAAAAAACTGTTAGTTCTCATCCCTCTAGATTCTGGGGTGCATGACTGTAAGATAGATAAAAGAGGCCAACATCCCTCAATTTTCCAGAATGCTTCTGAAAAGTTAGCTTATGAGAAGTGAGAAAAGTAAAGCCAGCATGATGTCATTAGTGCTTTGGGTGTCAAAATGGCCATTTGGCCAGTTAATGGTCTATTTTCCTTCCTACCCCAAACATATCGCTCTAAATTCCCCTCCGCTTCCCACCCCCCCCCCCACAAAAAAACATAAAGGTTGCTTCATCTCTACTGGTTCCTCCGAGTGTTTTGAAATTTTGCTAGTCTAAAAACTGGGAATCCTAGCTCTCAGAGCCTTCCTGTTTTATTCAGCAGCCTCAAATATCAAAACTTTGTTGACTGGGAAGGGAATTATAACATAAATGTTGAAAAGAATTCTACACAAGATAAAACCCATTATTCAGCATTTTGACAGCCCCAATTCAACAATGCTTATAGGGTTTCAAAGGTACTTACAATCCTAAAGTGACTTTTGAATTGAAAATCAACTTATGTTCAGTAAAAGCAAATTTAAAACCTTTTGAATAAAGCAATCTGTACCTCAGGCCTATGTAAACTAAAACACTGCTGCACTCAAATAGTACCTGTCTTAGGTGTGGTTACTCCCAAATTATTAGCTAATTCTCTAAACACTATTTTACCAAATTTGCAACATGACCAAAATAATAGTTATTCTCTCATTTGGTAAATACCACTTTATAACAACAGCAACAACAACAAAAAAACCTGTTCTTTCAGGACTTTATTTTGTTTATTAATAAAGTAAATCATTATTATGATTTTTGAAAAAAAAGTTAAAAAATGTTCAGCCTTCATGTTAATGTAGATTAGGCCATCCAAAAGGCAAAGCAAAGAGTTAACATTAAGTCATGGTCCAGGATTATACTTATGAGAAACAAATACAGGACTTACAGTACTTGATAAGTAAAGACAACCCAAAAAACTGTATTTCAAATTTGTTTCTATAAAAACATATTAAAGATTACTTTAAAATAGTGTCCATCTTTTCTTTTAAATGGGCATAGCCTCATCTGCAGTCATGTACAAATATAATAAACTTGACTAATAGCTTTCTTAATCTTTTAATACAAATACGATTCCTTGCCTTTATGCAACCCAACAAAATAATATAAAGTGAAGTCATTAGAAAAATATGGACCTTTCTGAATCTATATTGCATTTTTAATTTAGATTGGAAAATACAGTTCAGATCATATGAAACACATGGATTTCAGGCTTACATATTACCTATGTCTTACAAATTATCAGATATGGTTCTTTATTTTGGCTGAAATGCAAAAATATGATTAATATCTTAATAACAGATTAGTTATTTGAAAAATAGTTTCCATTGATAGCAGTGCTTGTCCTAGAACAAAACATAAGCAAAACATATTTGTAAGTCACTGTCTATTCGGTGCCCCAAATACACAGATTCTAACACTAAGCCCTTACTACACATTTGCTTTAAAGATGACTGAATGGACATCTCATGTGTCTGATAATCTTTAACTTGAACAATCCTGTAAACATAGTCAAAATCTTTCTAAAGGAATTAAAATTCAAGTAAACATTGCATATTTGATTTAAACTAACCTTACAATTAAATTCACCTATGACACACTGGATCAAAACCATTCAATATGTAAAAAGGTTTTTAAAAATCATCCACATGTAAAGATGGAATTAAACTCTGTAAACATGTTTATGTTTAATAACTACTGTACTGCAGCTGCTCTTTGGTTTGGCAAAGTGATATTGGTCAGATGCCCCAGGTACTGAATATTCAAGTAAATCTGTACCCAGGTAAAACCAAGACTCCTGTCGACTTTGTCTTTAATGGCAATGGCAAGACCTGAAATTCAACTTTATTTTCCTTAAATATCACACCACAACTATTCAAGTGTTTTGACGGACCAAAGATAGCACTAATACATTTTGAAGGCTTTTGTCCATTCCCCCCACCCCAAAGAGTTGATAGAACTAATCAATATCAGTTCAAATACCAAAGAGGCAGCTTTGCCCTGACTCCCATGCAGCTTGTAGGCCCTTGCTGAACGACCAGTAATATGTATGAATAAATCAGCCAAATATTTAGAATGTGGCAAAATGTTGGCTATAAATTAAAGCGAAGGTAACTAAAGCAAAGGGCTTCAAGTGAAAATTTCTGAAAAGGTGTTTGCTATGCTATTAAAGATGACAGTGAAATACAACTTAAAAGAGAAAGATACACCATCACAAAAGTGCCTGGATAGGTTAAAGGGGAAATTTATGTTTCCTCAATTGTTAATCATGAAAATGCATGAAAATCCTTTGATCTAGTGTAGAAATGCTCACAAAAAATACCAGGAGAATAATTCTGAAAGTAGTCAAGTAGGTTTAAACATTCACAATTTCCTTATAATACACAAAATGCCAAAATGAAGTGGTATTTTGTTATCCCTTAACTCTCAGTTTTAGAGTCAAGATTATTGGGACGACAAAGTTGAAATAAAGATAGAAGAATCATAATAATAGTATTCCAAACTACATTTTCAAAGCTAACTCATTCCTTTGGTTCAAAAGGAAAAAAAAACACATAACTTCCTTTTAAAATCTAGTATTAGTATGGCCAACAGAATTAGACAAATCCTCTGAACTAATAACTGGAATAGCTGAGTATAAAATATATGCTACATTAGGAAATCATAGTGCTATCCCTAGCATATGTTTGGCATACAGAAGATACTCCAAAAATATTTGTTGGATGAATGAAATATAAGGTTAATTTTGCAAAATTAGGAATCAAAGAATGTGAGAGGTCATCTAGTCCAACTTATGCTTAACACGCTTTCCCCCCAATTCCATTTTACAGATAGGGAAACTGTAACGGTTGATATTTACAGATGCTGGTTAAGATTGATCTGTACCTGATGTTGGAAGCAATCAATCATTTTGGTTTGTGTATATTTGACCAAACAGGATATGCGAGGAGTAATAGTTCTACCTAGCTTCTCCTTTATAGGATACAGTATTTGCCTTTAAAATTAATGCAACAATTCCTGCCGCTTAGATTGCATTTCAAAAGAAAAAGGAGATCTAGGTCTATCAGGCAGAAAGGGGCTGGTGTTTAGAAAGTCAGATTTAAAATTTTGTGTGTAAGAGTGGAATCCACTGCTCAGACTGGATGTCTTAAATGACTGCTTAGGTTAGAATTTCTTTCCAGAAAGCAGAATTACACTAAGCAGTTTTACCCTAGTTCAAACTGCCTTTCAGTCACTGTTTAAGCTGTTACTGGAATACTGTAAAAAGTTTCAAAGTAATTTCTAGTAATCACCTAAACTGTCATTTGAAAGTCAATAGCATGTTGGGGCCAATACCTTGGGGCCATAAATAATTTTTAACAGCTTACAATACCTGCCTATCTTCCTCTTTACTTTTCTCCTAGCCACTGCCACTATTCTGTGTCCAATACTTCTATAGCACATGTGCCTTTGTGACTCCCTGACCATAAAAATACCCATGAAAGTTCAACAAAAAAGTAATTTAAATGCAGCGAGAACCAAAAATGTTTCCTATACTGCCAAGTTTCCTTTAAGCCTCGGGCACAACACTACATTACATGGTTATATTAATGCTTAGAACTAAGCCATCAATGAATCATACAAATGTGCTCCATGTTTTAAATAATTATATTTAGATATCTGAATCTTTCTGAGTGTTATCTTATAGCCAACAATAAAAAACTTTATTATAAATGTTGAAAAGTATAAAACAGTAATTATAAATCAGCAACACCTAATAAAAAAAAGTTATTTTCTTTTCCTTACACAGTATAAGCAGCAGTAAATAGATATTATTATTCACCTTCAGCCACTATATTGCCCTACATGTACTTAAGATAACTTTTCAGCTTGTGTTTCCAGAGTGAAACTTTATATGGATACTAAGAAACAACTCTTAATTATGTAACTCAGATGTCAAAAAAATACATATACTCTGTTAACATGTGACTTGATAGCTCATAGTGTAGCATATCATAACAGGTGGGTGTTATTTCCAGAGTAAAATTAAGTCACTTTTGTAGCAGTAAGTTGATGTAGCACAAATGGGTATATTTAAGATTAAGGCATCTTTCTGCGCTTGGGTAGTGCTTCTGTGGATCCGGCGATCTGTACAAAGGCTTCCTTTTTAAAAAATATATCTTCTCTTATACTTCAGTTATTTCATTCCATTGATCATTTTCTTGCAAATAAAACTGAAAATATCAGTCCATAATATGTTTTTATATACCTATAAAACCAGAAACAATTGAGTTATTGGTTAAAATTTGATCTTATATTTCTGAAAATAAAGGTATATCAAATAGTTCTGTGCACTAAGGTACAAAGCTGCTAAAATAACAAGATGGAATAAATATTTTAAAACTACTAATATTGTAATAATAACAAAGATTTTTATGAACAGTGAACGATATCGCTTTCTTCCTCTGAAGCAATCAAGAGAGCATTTTAAAAGAGGTAGATTCTTACAGTTCTCCCTTAATGTTAACTTGGACATAAGCTGAGGAGATACCTTATTTACTTCTTTGTAAGACTGCTATAGGATATGGGGAATTACCCACAGCAACACTTACAGGTTGTGGAGCATCAGACATTATCCTAGAACCAGGGCTATACCGCAGCCACAGTTCTGGCTGACATGATCACCACACGATAAATCACCACTCATCTTCGGAGTCCAGCCTGACACAAGTCCCCACTGAGAGTTCTGATTCAGTCTAGGTTTTAGCCTCTGGCTGTTACTTTGGACATGGGCTCTGGGTCCTCTGTAGGGAACTGAACACTAATGAAAAATGCTGAGCAGGGAAGCAGATGTTCCTCTAATAGAGACTCCAGATGAGAACTCTTTGACAAAAATGAACTCCTGACACAGAGAAACTGAGGTAATAAATGGATATTGTCTTAAGTTGCTAAGATTGTGGTAATTTGCTATGGAACAAAAGGTAACCAATACACATTATAAAGAAGATTTCAAAAAATCTAATAGCTGCCTAAAATGCTAAGTCACTGAGCTAAGCATCAGGAGAGACAGAGAATTCACTACATCTCTCAAAATTCAACTTAGTTACATTACTCTCACTGCCGATACTACAGTTTATGTTTAATCTGTCTGGAATGTCCTTGATTGCTATTTAAATTAATTTTCTCTGGCTATTGTCTCAGGGCTATCCAGATTGAGAACAGCTCATCAGTGTGGCTGGGTACAGTAAACGTATCTTTTGTTGTGTCTTTTCCAACTAAGTCCTATAGGTGAACCTCTTCAGTCTTTTCTGCAGCCTAATTAATCACTCTTCTTTCTTAAACTAATTAACAAGACACTGTTTACTGAAAAGATTAGTTGTCCACATATCAACCCAAATCAGCTTTTAGTTTCCTCATTAATCTACCAATACATATTTACAAAGATTGCACTAGGAGTGGTTAGAAAAATGGGATTTAAGCAGCTATTACCTTCCAATCTCTTCTGAACTACCTAATCTTGCTGATATAATTAAAAGAGTAAAAAAAATTGACTTGTGAATTGTTCTGAGATTACAAAATATGCAAATAACTGCATTTGTTTAAGGAAAATTACCTTTATACTGTCTTACCTTGCTCTTATTCAAATGGTTAGTTATGAACAAGTGGTACTCAATTTTCTATTGCCACTGTAACATGGTTATTTGTCCCTGTAAGCACATAATTATATATGACAGGACAAAAAAAAAAAGAAGTATTAAGTTTCTGGCTAATTGGTAAAACTGATGATTACAGTAAAAGCAACTTTTATGTAAGCACTAAATAGGTTTATGGTGTCAAGCATTTATCCTCTTGGAGAACCCAGAAGTAAAGCAGTGCTAAGAGCTGAAAGTCTGGTTTTATGCTTATATTTGTAAAAATGTCCATTGGCTTTTAAAGATGTTCAGCATCAATAATTACAAAGCCCATGAAATGGAATTTTTCCCTTGACCTACAAGGGTTCTAATGATCCTAATGAAGATCCTAATGATACCAATTCAAGAGGATAATTTAAGTGCTGCTAAAAGCCAAAAAAGAAAAAAAAATCAGAAATTCCCACAGTAAGTTTTAAAGTTGTTTTTTTTTTTTTTTAAAGCGAAGGTCAAGCAAAGCATGTTTTAAAGTTTTAAGGTATTTCCTCGAGTTGGCACCAAATGATCTGAATGTCCAAACATTTTCCCACAGTATAAGATGATGACAATGTTATTACTAGTACTGTTGAAAACCACCATGCATATATTTTAGGCTATAATGCTTGTTAGGTGGCCAGGCTATGTTATAAACATGATCTGGTTTGAAAGACCATCTCTGACTTATCAACTGTTCTATAATGCATCCACAATTCATGAAAAGATTGAGTCATCAAGAAAAGGTTAAAATATATTTGGTACACTCTTTTTATATTGAAGCAGCAAAGACTACAATACATTTCAAAAATTATTTTCAAAAAAGTAAAAGTTAAGACACTAAAGAATAATCTTGTTCAAATGTTATTCAGAATAGAGAATGCCAAAAGAACTTTCCATATCTGAGGTAAAGTAGTATGTGGTTGGGTAACAAAAGAAAATCCCAACTCTGAACAGAACAAAACACACCAAGAGCCACTATACTTCCTCACTCAAACCTCCTTCTCCATAAAAGGTACCAATAAACACTGACACCCCATTTGTAAGGTATTTTATTAAAAAGTGTCACATATCTTAGTATTTTTTTAAAGATTTAATTTATTTATTTGACAGACAGAGATTACAAGTAGGCAGAGAGGCAGGCAGAGAGAGAGAGAAGGAAGCAGGCTCCCCGCTGAGCAGAGAGCCTGATGCGGGGCTTGATCCTAGGACCCTGGGATCATGACCTGAGCTGAAGGCAGAGGCCCACTGAGCCACCCAGGTGCCCCATATCTTAGTATTTTAAAAGATGTTGTTTTGATTTTTACATACTTGTTAAATCTGGTTGATCTTCAATTTAACCAGAAAAAGCACTGTTTTCAAATGACAAGTATTACCTGATCTGACAGTGCCTTCTTCAGATTCATTCTCTATCCATTGAGATTCACCGTCCAACAATCGGTTTTTTGATTCACTAAGCGGTTTGATAGGAAAGGGTTGATTTGAGCCAATACTGAAAAGAGGAAGAAATAATTTAGTAAACAGTTTAATGCTCAATCAAGAATACTTAATTAATAAGCAGCAAATTAGTATTCCTTCTCCTAAATATGTGAGGGCAACTCATGAGATCTCAGCACTCTAAAAAAACTCTATCTTCAAAAGAAAAATATTCCCCCCAACCCCCAACTGAATGGCTCTCTAAACCCAAGAATCTATATTCCAGCAGTGACAATGAAAACAATTAGACAAAAGAAAAAAGCTTCAGAGGCTGGTGTGAAACTTTTAAAACATGTTAATCAAGAGCTGTAAGGTAGCACAAGGTGAGGATCTATGTCTGTGGCCAGGACAAAAAAATTACCTGTCATTTCCCAAGTTTTCTGCTTTCTACCTCTGCAGTTTAGATCTAAGGGGAAAAAATGATTCAGTGATTTAGTGTAGACTTACTTTTCTTGCTAAGAGATCCAGGGAGGGAAGGAATGGAGGAACAGAAGAAGGAAAAGGGAACTAGTATTTCCTGTGTACTTAATTCGAGCCAGATACTGTGCTAGGTGTTTTAAACACATTATGTCAACACAATAAACCTTGGAGGTAGGTATGGTTATCCTCATTTTATAGAGCTGGAAACCGAGTGAAACCGAGTCTCACCCAGTTTAAGTGACTTGTTCAGATGCACAATAAATGTTAAGAGTTTTAAGGTCCCAAGACTGTAGGTTTGAAGGTCTATGTTCTGATACTAATAGACTGTCTTGGAATTTATAACCCCTCCTCCCCCACAATTTATTTCTGTCCTAAATAAATTTTGACTATTTCACTTTTATCTTTTTGACTTCTTTAAAATTTCATTTAAAATGAACTATTTCTTTGAATTTTTGAATTGGTTTGCTTACCATGCAAATACTGAAAAAGTATCCTCTAAGATGAATGAATGAGAAAAAACTTTACATTAATATTTTTAAAATCCTCCCTATTATTTTTACACTGTAGTTTAAATTTGTTTATCAAGATATAATGGTAGATAGTATGACTAATTTCTTTGAAAAAATATAGCTGATATAAACCAAGAATCGTATCTTGAAAGAATGTCTTAGTTTCTAGAAAGATGTAGCATATTTAGGATAGCCGTGTTTCCTGGCTTGCCCAGACATTTCCAGTTACATGTGTTTGTCCTGGTTCAACTATTTTTAAAAAGTAAGCATTCTCTTTCTTATTCTCCAAGTGTTCTGGTTTGGAAGATAATAAATATGGTTATACTAAGCATATTAGGTGCCCACACATATTAGCTCTCAGTTAAAAAAAATTTTACATATAATTTCTCTTTCCCTATCTATGTTGACTTACAAATTACTACTGTATTAACCAGATATGTATGTACAGCACATACACACAGTTTGTTTTATAATGAATAATGAAAAACTTAATGATAAGAAGCACACCTTCTAGGATATTCATTTTGATTTGTAACAGAAGCTTGTTCTGGATCCATCCCCACAAGGCGAGTTGGAAAACTGCAACCATCACCCAAGCTGCAAAATGAAAAATATCAGTAATAAATTTAAATCATATTAACTTAAATCAAGGTGATCAAATTCAACAACCATTCTTCTTCAAAAACATAGTATAAAGAAATTATCATAATCTGTCATTTCAGAGAATAATTCTTAAAATTCTCTAGGGTTACTAGCCTCACTGAAGAAATAAGCTGTCTTCTCTTATAATTTACATATATTTAAAAAAATATCTTTCCTGACTATTAAGATTATAATGCCTGGTGCACCTGAGTGGCTCAGTCAGTTAAGCAGCTGCCTTTGGCTCAGGTCATGATCCCAGGGTCCTGGGATTGAGCTCTGCATCGGGTTCCCTGCTCATCAGGGAGCCTGCTTCTCCCTCTTCCTCTGCCATGGTCCCTGCCTGTGCTTTCTCACTTGCTCTCTCTCTCTCTCAAATGAATAAATAAAACTCTTAAAAAAAAAGATTATGATGCCTATTAAAATTATGATACCTCAAACACAGACTTTCAAATATCTGGGAAGTTGGCTAATTAAATATTTGGGTAATTGACATTATAATGCTTATTAAGATTATGATTCCTATTAAGATTATGATATCTCAAACACAGGTAATCAAATATTTGGGTAACTGACCTACTCATCACAATCATTTAAGACACCAAAGAAGCTCAAATTGAAATGCAAGATGTAAGTTCCAAATATTTATTCATTTGACAAATATTTTATTAAATGCCTATGACGTCCTGGGTACTATTATCAGGACTAGGGATATGCAGTGAACAAAAGAGAAGAAAACCTCTGCCCTCAAGAAGTTTACAATCTAAAAAAAAGTATGGACATATCTTAATTTCACATTTTAAAATTATTAAAATTATGTATAACAGGGACTTTCATCTCCAGCCAAGATGGATTAACTGATAAATGTGACCTTCTGTCACGAACAACCAGAAAACCGAACAGTATATATAATAACTTTTTTCCAAACAAACAACACAGAACTGTGGTCTCTGAAAAAAGAGAAACCAACCGAGTCCCAGGTTTCTGCCAGGACTTGAGCACCACTAGGAGAAAAAAGTAGAGTAAGGTAGACTCATTCAATTCAGGTGACAGAGATGGGTGTTTCAAGAAGTTGCGGTAGGTTGAATCTACTGGACACAGCTGAGGAATAGGGAGATATGCAAAGAAAGGGCCACAACAAGTGCACAGCATTTTACTGGAGTGTTTTGATGAATGCTAAGCTACACATGTGAGTCTAGGCTTAAAACACCCTCAAAAGGACCAAGCTCCCTCCCAAAGGGAGGGAGCAAAATTTATTTATTTATTTATTTTTAAAATTTATTTATGACAGAGAGAGATAATGAGAGAGGGAATATAAGCACAGGGGAGATGGAAAGGGAGAAGCAGGCTCCCTGCTGAGCAGGACGCCTGATATGGGGCTCGATCCAAGGACCCTGGGACGATGACCCAAGTTGAAGGCAGACACTTAAGAACTGAGCCACCCAGATGCCAAGAGAGCAAAATTTAATACACAGAATTTAAAATGTCTACCATATAATAAAAAATTACTTGTATGGGTGCACCTGGGCGGCTCAGTGGGTTAAAGCCGCTGCCTTTGGCTCAGGTCATGATCCTAGGGTCCTGGGATTGAGCCCTACATCGGACTCTCTGCTCAGCAGGGAGCCTGCTTCCCTTCCTCTCTCTCTGCCTACCTATGATCTCTGTCTGTCAAATAAATAAATAAAATCTTTAAAAAAATTAGTTGTATGAAAAATAGCAGGAAAATATGGTTCACAACTAAGAAAAAAATAGTTAATAGAAAAGAATTAGAAATGACTATGAAAATTTGAACAAATACTTTTTTAAATTTTTTATTTTTTTTTAAGATTTTATTTATTTATTTGACAGACAGAGATCACAAGTACACAGAGAGGCAGGCAGAGAGAGAGGAAGGAAAGCAGGCTCCCCGCTGAACAGAGAGCCTCCTGCGGGGCTCGATCCCAGGACCCCAGGATCATGACCTGAGCCAAATGCAGAGGCTCTAACCCACTGAGCCATCCAGGCGCCCCAGCAAATACTTTAAAATAGTAAATATGTCTGTGAATTAACTGGAAAAAAATGGATATGAGAAGAGAAATGTAAGATATAAAAAAGAATCAAATTTAACTTCTAGAATTAAAAAATACAATATCTGAAATGAAAATTCACTGGATGAGCTTAACAGCAGAGCAGACATCATAAAACAAAGGGTCAGTGAACTTACAGACATAGCAACAGAAACTATCCAAACTTTAGCAGACAGAGAAAAAAGATGGGGCCTGGGGAGCAAAGAACAGCAATGACCTGTGGATCACAATTAAGCAGTTAAACAAATGTATATTTAAGAATGCCCCAAAAACCAGTGGAGGGAGTGCATGAAAAGTATTCAAATGTGATGAAAACTATAAATTCACAGATCCAAGAAGTCTAATGAACTCCAGAGAGGATAAACACAAAGAAACCACACCAAAAACCATCATTATCAAATGGCTTAATATCGGTGATAAAGATAAAATCTTAAAAGTAACCAAAGGGCAAAACAAAAAAGACATATTAATTTACAAACAGTGGAATACAGATAAGAGTGAGGCTCAGTCGTGTCAAAAACAATGTAAGCCAGAAGTTAATGGAACAACATCTTTTTTTTTTTAAGATTTTATTTATTTATTTGTCAGAGAGAGAGAGAGAGAGAGAGAGTGAGAGAGCAAGCACAGGCAGACAGAGTGGCAGGCAGAAGCAGAGGGAGAAGCAGGCTCCCTGCTGAGCAAGGAGCCCGATGTGGGACTCGATCCCAGGACGCTGGGATCATGACCTGAGCCGAAGGCAGCCGCTTAACCGACTGAGCCACCCAGGCGTCCCAATGGAACAACATCTTTAAAGAAAGAGGAAAAAACCCAAAACCAAACCAGTCAATGTTGAAATCTTGGTTTAGAGAAAATAATTTTAAAAAATACTAGTCTGTGTTCTATCTAGTCAGTGTGGAAAAACCTTGTAATACAGGAGATGATAAAGTACACAAAAGAGACTGATGCGCTTAAATGTACAACAATAGGATCTATCAAATGAAACAAAAATTACTGAACAAAAAAATGGACAGTGTATCAGGGAGCTGTGGTAGTACTTCAAGTGTACTAATATACATGTAACTGGAGTCTCTACAGTAATGGGGAAGGGGGTGGGGATGACAGAATAAGTATTTAAAGAAATAATGGTTAAAATACTTTCCAAATTTGATGAAAGTTATAAAATCGCAGTTCCAAGAAGCTCAACCAATTCCAAGCATAAGAAACATAAAGAAAACTATATAGCAAGGCACATCATAATCAAACTGCATGAAACTAGTGCTAAAAAGCACATCTTAAAAGCACCAAGTGAAAATAAGACACATTATATATGGAGTAAAAAAAGTATGACCGCAAACTTCTTTTGAGAAAAAATGTAACCCAGAAGACAGTGAAGCAGTATCTAGAATTATATGCTAAGCAAATATGTCTTTCAAAAGTGAAAGCAAAATGTTATTTTCAGACAAAAATATAGGAAATACAGCTAAACAAGAGGGAAAAATCCTGTAACATTTATAAATATGTCACTTGAATTTCAAATATTTTTTACTTTCCTGTAATGACTTTGGATATAGATGGCCTAAGATGGCTGGGAATTTGGGAGAAAAGGAAACTGAATCATCTCAAGGATATACTTTCATTTATTTTCATTTAAATTTGAAGTTAAAAATTGCATTATGTGTTGGGTCTTCTTTTAAGACACAACAGAATACATAATCTGCGATAGAATCTTTGAAGATATAGCTAATAAGTATAAAGTCTTATGATTCTCTATTTCAAACAACTTATTTTCATCTTGAAGGAAAAAGAGTGATTGTTATTTTTAGGAATCATCTTTTTTTTTCTACTTTACATTCAAATATATGCCCAAACTCTTTTTGGGAGAGTTTAATAAAAAACATGAAAAATACTTTATATAATCAAGATGTTCTGAGTTTTCTTTCTCCAGGCTCATAAGATGTCATTATATACTGTATTCTCTGAATCTTAAGCCATTTAACCAGAGAGACAGACTATCACAGATTCTGTAATTTCTGAGACCTCCATTTTGTACATTACCTTGAAAATATTGGAAGTAGCCAGTATTTCTTTTCATCACCAAAGACTTGTCTCCAATTTTTACTGCATCCAAGAGAAAAACCATTTCCATCAGGTCCATATGAAAATGTGGCGGAGCGGAATGATTCTGTTATGTGTACATATATAAAAAAAAGAGTTAGTCTATTTAAAAATTATATGAGGATGGAAAGTAGCAATTTTCTTGCTTTATATCTTTTTTAAATTTATTTTTTATTTTTATTTATTTATTTTTAAAGATTTTATTTATTTATTTGACAGAGAGAGACAGATCACAAGCAGGCAGAGAGGCAGGCAGAGAGAGGGGGGAAGCAGACTCCCTGCTGAGCAGAGAGCCCGATGTGGGGCTTGATCCCAGGATCCTGAGATCATGACCTGAGCCGAAGGCAGAGGTTTAACCTACTGAGCCATCCAGGTGCCCCTATATTTAAAAAAAAAAAAGACTTTTTAAATTTATTTGACAGTGACAGAGAGATCACAAGTAAGCAAAGAGGCAGGCAGAGAGAGAGTGGGGGAAGCAGGGTCCCTGCTGAGCAGAGAACCTGATGTGGGCCTCAATCCCAGGACCCTGGGATCATGACCTGAGCCAAAGGCAGAGGCTTAACCCACTAAGCCACCCAGGCGCCCACTTCATATTTTTGATATCAAAATTATATAAATATAATTTAAAATAAGATAATTATAATAATTAAGAGATAAATTTCTGAAACTTATTTGGAAAAAAAATACTACCTCTGAGTATTTCATCACCTTTATAAAATGAAAATGTGAAAACAATTACCTAATATTACTAAAAATCTATTGAAGTGTGTTCACTATATCTCACCTTTTTAAAAAAGATATGCTAGTTCTTGCAACTCACTCATTTATTACTTAATGAAATTCTTACTATGTGCTATTGGCACAGTACCGGGTGTTTGAGATCCAAAGATAAATGAGATGAAATTCTTCCCAAAGAACCCACAATCTAACAATCTAACAAATTCTAATAAAACTACACTGTGATATACATATGTGAATGGGGGTGGTAGTATGTGAGCATGATCTTGAACAAAAAATAAAAGATAAAGAAGCAGATGGTGATCAGAGACCATTATTTCAAGTTTGGCTATTAAGTGATGCTGAGTGGGGGCTAAAGAAAAATACACATTTCACAAGAAAAAGGTTTTTTTTCTTTATTTAAAAATACAATTTATTTTATCATGTTTTATAAGCTAAGGATAAAAAGCCAGGAAGAGAGGAATTGGAAAAGGTTGATGATGTAGAAAAGTAAGGTAAAAATTGATGGAAGAAAATTCTAGAGGAAAGGAGACATCCTCTAGAAGAGTTCTAAAGATTAACCTTAGATACCAGAAAAGACATTTGTCCTCAGAAGTTAGAGGCAGAATGACAGTGATGGGCTTGAAAGAAGAAATGTCTGTGTAAGGTTATAACGGGGAGAAGATAAGAAATTACTTGTGACAACTTCTTATTTTTTCAGAAACATGTGACATGACTGCCAATAAAGGACCCAAGTGAGGTCTGACACTTTAAATGTGTAGTTGCACCAGTTGCTATGGGAGTGATACTGCCTTCCTCAGCTTTCTATAGCCCTGACCTATTTGTGGATAGAGTAGAGAGCTGGAATAGCTCAGGTCATGGATCAGTAACTGAATTATAGGAGAAAGCCAGGACATGTATAGTGTGAGAGTGCTGTCAAGAGTTGTTAAAGTCGGGGCACCTGGGTGGCTCAGTGGGTTAAGCCTCTGCCTTTGGCTCAGGTCATGATCTCAGGGTCCTGAGCACAGCAGGGAGCCTGCTTCCGCCCCAACCCCCTGCCTGCCTCTCTGCCAACTTGTGATCCCTCTCTGCCAAATAAATAAGTAAAATTTTTTAAAAAGAGTTGTCATTTGTTACAGGATCTAGGATGGGAAAGGTGAGAAATGAGACCAGGAGAATGCAGGCAGTGTAAAAGATGAAATATAGTTGGAGTACAGAAAATGAGAGCTGCAAGGATGACAAGTGGCCAGAGAATGGAAAGTTCAAATTGACAATTTCAGGTGCTCTTCAGATCCAAGAGATTAAAAGATTCAGTGTTTAATTTATGGTAAAGATTGGCCATGAGCATCAAAGGGAGCAGCTTGCCTGTTTGGGATAATAGCATTTGTTTGAATACAGAAACTCTTTAAACTGGGTAAATGGTCTCAAGGTAGGTAGGTGACAGTTACGGAGAAGGGTGGAGATGACAGAACATGTTCTCCAAGGGCAGAAGAACAGAACTCTGGAAGGAGCAGTAGAGAACCAGCTTAGGTAGGGCCAGGGGTATGGAAGGTGAGCCGTAAAGGAGGTGGTGTGCCATGGTAGTTTTTTCAAAATAAGGGTTAAAACACCTTAAAGGGTGTTTTTCACATCTATTTGTGTGTGTGTGTGTCCAGCATTTCTTTTTAATGAACTAAAACAGAAAATATTACAGTATATTGCACATGTAGAGATTAATGATGTTCTGAAAATACTTGCCTATTTATATAATTTATATATATATAATTATATATAAATATATTTATATATATTTATATTTTATATAAATTTATACGTATATTATATATTAACATTTTATATAAATTTAATATAAATTTATATAATTTTATATTATATATAATTTTATATAGTATATATAAATTTTATATAATATATATAATTATATAAGTTTATATAATTTTATAAACATGTGTATCCCCTAGGTCACAATATAAATGATGCCTTTCTTACTGTAGTCACTGGCAAAAAAGACTGAAGAATACCGCTTAGAAGAATACTGCTTAAAGAGAACACTAGGTTTCCCATGAAGTACGCCTCTCTCATAACTAAGGGGTTAGGCAGGAAATGAAGCAGGCTTGGAACTATGGCATATTAAAATGTTCAGGCTCCCATCTAAAGCAGTCAGCTACTGCTCAGTTCCAACTGAAGGATGCCAGATAGGAACATGGGCCAACTGTTGTTTTTTATTTTTTTAAAGACTTTATTTATTTATTTGACAGAGAGGCAGGCAGAGAGAGAGGGGGAAGCAGGCTCCCTGCCATGCAGAGAGCCTGACGCGGGGCTCGATCCCAGGACCCTGAGATCATGACCTGAGCTGAGGGCAGGGGCTTAACCCACTGAGCCACCCAGGCGCCCCAGAACATGGGCCTACTGTTACCAGACTTAGCAATTTTTGAAAAGAAATCTACTTTTCTATGTGAAATCTCTTCCTTTTTAATTGGCATAGTTCATAAGGGCTAGACTTTGCATGTAAGCTGCCTTTTATCATTGATGAGTAAAGGTAAGGAGATGGCAGGGTACTCTGTAAAGAGGATAACAAATTAATTACTAAATATAAGAAAGTTTAATGACATAGAAAAGGGATGAAGGCCTGATGGAACTGGTGGAGAGTTCCATAATAGAGAGTGAGCTGGAGAAGAAAGGGCATAGAAATCCTTACCCTGGAGCCCATCATGCCTTATATGACTCAGTAAGACACAAAGTTAAAATAACCCAAATATAAACATATCTGAAAGCTTCCCTAAAATGTCTTCATCTTTCTGTATTATAATCTATTTGCCTCCAATTGCTCTGGTAGACACATGGCTTTAGATGTCAAGGAGTCTTTGACTTTCCTATGAAACAATGTGACAGATTCCTATTTTGTATCTGATTGGCTGATGTACACATCAGCCAATGCCTAAATATTTCAATTATAGCACAGTGGCCACTTACAGGCTAATAGCTTAGTTTGAGTCAATATCATACCATCTTTATTTAGGAAATGTTTGTGCAATTATTTTAATATCTTAATGAATTCTCCCCCTCTATTTCACTTTTTAAAAAATGAGCAAAATAAGGAAATAAATGCTGTTATTAGTGGTATATAGCTGACATAAAGATGGAAATGATTAACCATGTCAAAAATGCTACTCCTTAGCCTCAATCAGGGAACACACCAGTCACTGTGTAATCACAGGTGGGGGAAAAAAGTAAAGAATACGTTTTAGTTAAAAGATAAGCTGTGGGGGGGGGGCCTCGATGGCTCAGTCCGTTAAGCGACTGACTCTTGGTTTTGGTGCAGGTCATGGTCCTCAGGGTCATGAGATGGAGCCCTGCTTCTCTCCTTCTCCCTCTCTCTCTGTCCTTCCCCCCTGCTTGCTTATTCTCATAAATAAATAAATCTTTAAAAAATAGAATTTATATAGTTTTTTTATATACAGTGTACTACTGAAAATACATGCAAATGCCAATCTCACATCCTCAATCTTCAAAATATTGAAACTCTACATTTATTATATACCCATTGTTCTTATCTAGTCACAGTAAACCTTAATACAGAATGATTTTCTATTTCTTTATCATCTGACTATTGTCCTCATGATTTCATAGTCATTTACAGTCATTTTCCTAAATAATTATGATTTCTTTTAGCCTACTTACCTATTGTTGTTCTGTTTTTTCCAACTAGCCAGCAGTGGTAGCTGAAAAGTGATAGGACGCTGATGAAGAACATTGTAGACACAAAGAAAAGGAAAAGTACGTGGAACTTCGCACGTGTATCAGAGAGTTCATTCTGAGGAAGGAAGAAAGAAGAGTTAACTTTAGAACAGTCAGCCCTTAAAGTATATTGTTATTTGATTCTTCCTAAAGACTGCTGAATCTACCAAAAATCTTGCCAGATATGAAGAATATAAAATAAATTCAGATAATAAATCCAAAAGCAACATCTCCCAAAACAGAAAACTGGCATTATCAAAGGAGCTTGCTTGTATGAAAGGTTGAAAGGGTCATTTAAAAAAATTACTCTTAAACATTTAAAAAATTTAGTAATAAATTCAATATAAAAAGATACATTTTTAAACTCATTTTTCTTTTGTACTTTATGTGTATATTCATAATCTTTCCCTGATATCCAGGATATACAGGGGGTTTTCCTTATCTATGCTAAAGTATTTGCATATTTTAATTATAAATGCTGCTAACCAGATACTAATTGTGATAAATTTGTGTACTTCTATAATTTCTATTTTTGGAAGACCCCAGCATATATCCCCATGCCCTTAGCTGTTCAATCCCTACCTTTTTTACCCTCAATTCCTACATTTTTTTTTTTTTTTTTGTAATTAGCAGTTTTGGTAAATAACATTTACCACAAGGTATTAGTGAATGAAAACAGCTTTGCTGTTACCCCTTTTCTTATGGTTATATTCATTTTAACAGAAGCAAAATCTTAGTATCTATTAATAGGAGAAAGAGGAAGCCTTTAAGTGTTGGCTCTTAAAATAAAACCACATGGGCAAATTACAGACTCCACTAGAACATGAGGTGGTCCTGGCTTGATTTAAACATAGTTTACAGGATAAAATGAAGGTTTTTTAGCATTATATTATTCTGACATATATTTTTTACTCTTCTCTCCCAGAGTAACCACAGTGCCTTTTAAACATACCAAGCAATTCTTTTAACTTCCCATCTTGTGAAGCAAATGAATATTATACATATTTACTATAAATTGTCACAAGAATGGCATGGCAATAATGTTATTTTACCTTTGGACAACTCTCTGTAGATTTCCTGCGGCAAAGCTTGTACAAATAGAGATAATGTATTAAGAAACCAAATTTTATACAAAATTATCCTGAACACTAGTTTTATGAGTCTTTTGTTTTGAAGGAACACTGAGATGTTGTTTTCTAAAGGTCATTGACAACATTTTCTCCAAAAACACAAAAGTGAAAACAGACAAGAATATTTAGCTCCTAAAACAAACAAACAAACAAACAAACAAAACAAAACAAAAAAACCCAAAGAATATTTAGCTCCTCAAGCACATTCGAGGTACACTTTAAATATATACTTTCCCTCTGTTTTTTAAAGAGATTTAAATTGAGGGAAAAAATTAATTTTTTTAGCAAATAGCTTTTTTTTTTAAAACTTCTGATAAGCAATTTCTAAAAACTCTGAAAACTTCTTATCACCTTCACTCACTACGACTGCAAAAGCCTTCTAAGAGGTGCTGTCACTTGACCTGCAGTCTAGTTTCAGCTGTGTAATCAGAGTGATCCATTACAATTAAGACCATGTTACTCCTCTGCTCCCGTTTCACTGAGGCACGAAAGACACAGTCCTCCAACACTCTCCAAGGCCCACTGCCTGGACTTCTCATTAATCCCATTCTTGCTCATTCTACTCCAGCCACACTAGCTAGCCTCCTTGCTGTTAAACAAACATGGAGGGGACACTCCTACTTTGGGGCCTTTGCTCCAAACTCCAGATGTTTCTTCAAAAATGTTCTTCTCTCAAATGTCCACTAACTCCCTTTAAGTCTTTGCTCAAATCTTATCTTCGGAAATCTACCCTGATCACACTCTTTTTAAAAAATTGAGATATAGCTGAACATATAACATTCTATTAGTTTCAGATGTAAAACATGACTCAATATATGTACACATTGCAAAAGTCACAATATGTACAATTGCAAAAGTCACAATAAGTCTAGTTAACACCCATACCACAATTACAAAAATTTTTTTCTAGTGATGAGATCTTTTAAGATGTACTATCTTGGCAACTTTCTTTCTTTCTTTCTTTTTTTTTTTTTAATCTTGGCAACTTTCATATATACCTAACTATAGTCACCATATTGTGCATTATATACCCAAAACTTATTCATGCTATTTTGAGCACCTTCATCCACTTTACCCATCCCCCACCCATTGCCCCAACAATCACCAATCTGTTATCTAGGAGTCCAAAAATTTTTTTTTTTAGATTCTACATATAAGTGACAAAAACAGTTGTCTTTCTCTGACTTATTTCACTTAGTGTAATGTCTTCCTGGTCCATCCATGTGATCACAAATGGCAGGATTTCCTAAATCTTTATGGCCAAGTAATATTCCATTGTGTACACATACACGTACACATACACGTGTACACACACACACACACACACACACACACACATAGTTTTCTTCACCCATTCATCCACTGATGGGACACTTAGGTTGTTCTCATGTCTTGGCTATTATAAATAAGCTGCAATGCACATGGGGCATGCACATATCTTTTTAAGTTAGTGTTTTCATTTCCTTTGGATAAATATACAGAAGTAGAATTGCTTGGATCATATGGTAGTTCTAATTTCTGGAGGAATCTTCATACTGTTTCCACAGTGGTTAAACCAATCTACATTCCCACCAACAGTACATGGGTTCCTTTTTCTCCACATCCTCGCCAATACTACTTCTTATCTTTTGATAACAGCCATTCTAAGAGGTATGAGTTGGTATCTCACTGTGGTTTTGATTTGCATTTCCCTGATTAGACACTGAGCAAATTTTTGTGTACCTGGTGGCCATCCATGTCTTTGGAAAAATGTCTGTTCAGATCCCCTGCCCAATTTTTTAATTTCTTTTTTTGGGAGGGGGGGCTACTGAGTTGTAGGAGTCCTTTATATATTTTGTCTATTAAGCTCTTATCAGATATATGACTTGCAAGTATCTTCTCCCATTCAGTATGCTGCCTTTTTGTTTTGTTTATTGTTTCCTTTGCTGAATAGAAACTTCTTAGACTGATGTAGTCCCACTTGTTTACTTTTGTTTTTGTTATTTTGGTTTTGGTGTTAAATCTAAAAAATCATCACCAGGACCAATGTGAAGGAGCTTACTGCAAATGTTTTTAAAATCTAGATTTATGGTTTCAGGGCTTATGTTCAAGCGTTTAATCCATTTGTAATTGATTTTTGTTATGATGTAAGATAGAGATCCAGTTTCATTCTTTTGCATGTGGCTATCCATTTTTCCCAACATTATTTATTAGAGACTCTCCTTACCCACTGTATACTCTTGGCTCCTTTGTTGTAAATTAACTGACCAAAGATTCATCGGTTTATTTCTGGCCTATCTCTTTTGTTCCATTGGTTTATGTGTCTGTTTTCACACCAATGCCAGGGTTCTGATTACTACAGCTTTGTAATATGGTCTGTAATCAGGAAGTGTGATACTTCCAGCTTTGTTCTTTTTCAAGACTGCCTTGGCTATTTGGGGTCTTTTGCGGTTCCACACAAATTTTAGAACTGTTTGTTCTATTTCTGTGGGAAAATGTCTGTGTTGAAAATGTCTAAGTTTTTCTGTGAAAAACTTAGTTAGGGATTACACTAATTCTGTAAATGGCTTTTGGTAGTATGGACATTTTAACAATATTAATTCTTCACGTTTAACAATGTTAATTCTTCCAGTCCATGAGCACAGATTAACTTTCTATTAATTTGTGCCTTCAATTGCTTTCATCAGTCTCTTATAGTTCTCAGTGTACAGGTCTCTCACCTATCTTTCTTAATTTCTTAATTTTTCTTAATTTCTCTTCTTATAGTCTGTTACTAGTATATAGAAATGCAATTGATTTTGAACTCTGCAACTACTCTTAATTGGTTTCTTGGTTCTAACAGTTTTTGGAGGAGACTTCAGGGTATTCTAAATATAATATTATGTATTATGCAAATAGAGACAGCTTTACTTCTTTCCTACTTGAATTTTTTCTTTTTCTTCCCTAATTGCTTTGGCTAGGACTTCCAATACATTTTGTGTTGAATAAATAGCAAGAGTGGGAATCCTGGTCTTTTCTTAATCTTAGGGGGAAAGCTTTAAGCCTTTCATCCCTGAGTATGATGTTAGCTGTGGGATTGTCATATAAGGTCTTAACTGTGTTGAGATATATTCCCTCCATACCTACTTTGTTAAGACTTTTTACCAAAAATAGATGTTGAATTTTATCTAATGCTTTTCTGTATCTATTGAGATGATCATATTTCTTCCTTCATTTTGTTAATGTGGTATGTCATGCTGATTGATTTAAAGATGCTGAACCATATCTGCATCCCTGGAATAAATCCCACATGATCACAGTGTATGATTCTTTCAATGAATTGCTGAATTCAGCTTGCTAATATTGTTTTGAATATTTTTACATCTTTGGCCAACAAATATATAAAGCCTATAATTTTATTCTTACAGTGCTCTTGTCCATTTTTGGTATCAGGGTAATACTGGCCTCATAAAATGAATTTGGAAGTGTTCCCTCTTCTATTTTCTTGGAAGATTTTGAGGACTAGCATTAGTTCTTTAAATGTTTGATAGAGGGGCACCTGGGTGGCTCAGTCATTAAGCATCTGCTTTCAGTTCAGGTCACGACCCCAGGGACCTGGGATGGAGTCCCGAATTGGGCTCCCTGCTCTGTGGGAAGCCTGCTTCTCCCTCTCCCACTCCCCCTGCTTGTGTTCCCTCTTTTGCTGTGTCTCTCTCTGTCAAATAAATAAATAAAAATCTTTATTTATAAATAAATAAATAAATAAATAAATAAATAAATAAATAAATGTATGTATGTATGTATGGTTTGTTAGAATTCACTACCAAACCATCTGGTCCTGGACTTTTGTTTATTGGGAAGTTACTGATTACTGATTTAATCTCCTTACTAGCAATTAATCTCTTCAGATTTTCTACTTCATCATGATTCAGTCTTGGTTGTATTTTCTAGGAAAATATCCATTTCTGCTAAGTTGTCCATTTTGCTGGTGTATCATTGTTCATAGTAGTCTCTTATGATCCTCTGTATTTCTGTGGCATCAAATATAATGTTTTCTCTTCCATTTCTGATTTTGAGTCCTCTTTCTTTCTTGTGAGTCTAGGTAAAGGTTTGACTATTTTGTTTATCTTTTTAAGAAAACCAGTTCTTGGGATGCCTGGGTGGCTCAGTTGGTTAAGCAGCTGCCTTCGGATCTTTTCTATTGTCTCTTTGTTTTTCTTTTTTAAAGATTTTATTTATTTATCTGAGAGAGAGAGAACAAGAGAGAATGCATGAGAAAGAGGAGGGCCAAAGGAAGAAGCAGTCTTCCCTGCTGAGAAGGAGCCCGGAACTTGATCCTGGGATTCCAGCATCATGACCTGAGCCAAAGACTCAACCAACTGAGCCACCTAGGCACCCACCATTCTGGTATGTTATTTCCCTCCTTGTATTAACTTTGGCTTGTATGTTCTTCTTCTAGTTCCTTGAGATGTGAAGTTAGGTTACCTTAGATCATTCTTATTTGTAAGTTTTCTAGTTTTCTTTTTTTGTAACTGATTTCTAGTTATATACCATTGTTTTCTGTTTCTTTGGATGGAGTATTCTATATGTCTAGTAAGTCCACCTGGCCTAATGTGTCATTTTAATGCCAACTACCTTATTGATTTCCTGTCTGGATGATTTATCCATTGATGAAAGTGGGGTATTAAAGTCCCTACTATTATTGTATTGCTCTCAGTTTCTCCCTTTAGGTCTGTTAATATTTGCCTAATTTATCTAGGTGCTCCCATGTGTCCATTAACTTCCTTCATGCCTATGCTCAAATCTGATCGTCTTAATAAGGCAGGTCTATTCTTATCACTCTCTTTAACACTTCTATCCGCCCCTGTCATACTAACCCCTACACACTTGCCACATCCCTTATCCGGCTCTACTTTTACTATTTTTCAGTGTTTACTTCCTAATACACAATAGGATTTACTTAATTATGTGTATATGCCATCTTCTTCTCAAAAGTAAGTTCTATAAAAACAGGACTCTGTTTTGTTCATTGATATATCCAAAGTGCCTAGAACACTGCTTGGCACATAATAGGTACTAAATACATATTTGTTAACTGAAGAAAAAGATTTAAGTTTATTAGTCTTTCCTTACTTATTATAAATCTGAAAAAAGTTTTAAAAATATTTATCCTTTTTTTAGAGAAAGAAAGAGCATGCACATGAGTGGAGGAAGGGCAGAAAGAAAGGGAGAGAGAATCCCAGGAAGGTTCTGGAAATGCTCAGTGTGAAACCCAAATCAGGGCTCAATCTGATGACCCTGAGGATCACGGTCTGAGTCGAAATCAAGAGTTAGATGTTTAATAAACTGAGCCACCCAGTCACCCCCCAAAAGATTTATTCTTTAATTAATAAATCATTATATGCAAACACTGCTGAAGTTGCTGGTAAAGAAATGTAAAATTCTATAGTTTAGACTTTATTCATCTGGCACTGAATCCTCTTCATTTAAATAGGGCCACTGAGTAGGATTAAGTAGGTTATAAACTGAACAAAGATACTTACAACTAGGGGAAGAGCAGAACCCAAAATTCACTGGGCTGAGACCACATAGAACTGGGTACTCTCTTCTAATATACACAAAGGCACTGTAAGTACTAGCATACCCGGGGTTTTAAATACCCAAATTTTAAAAACTCAACAATGTGTTAGTGAAAGTCCTTAAAAAGTATTAGATAAGTCTTGGAAAAATAATTGTGCTTGATGACTTAAGGCTTTAATTATGTAATTCCCAAGTATGACTATGAATAGCAACTCACAGTGAAAAGTAGTTGGATGTTGAAATAGAGATATTTATGTTCAAATTCTGGCTAGTTTCCTAACTTCTCTAACTTCAGTTTTCAACTTTGGAAATTGGGGTAGTAACAGCTCTTTCTGCATTAACTATATTTTCTTACTTTTTGTATTCTTTTTTATTTTTATTTTTGACAGAGAGAGTGAGTGAGTGAGTGAGGGTAGGCAGGAAGAGGCATGGGGAAAAGGAGAGAGAGAGAGGCCGTGCTGACTGGAGAGAGACCGACTTTCCCACAGCTATCCAGTCCTTAAGTGATAGCAAGGAATAAACCTCTCATACAAAAACTAACCAATCCAGAGTTCATATTCCATATCACTTCCTCTATCTGACTATTACACTCTAGGAGGCAAAATTTCCTTGCCCTAACCACTCCAAGGATACATATAGATAACCATGGACAACCATTATGCCCAGGGACAACAGATAATATGCAAACTGGCTAACCTAAATCTGGTTACCCTGCCTGGTGGCATGGCCCTGCATGGCATGGTATGGCCCTTCCCTCAGAAACTGTGAGCAACAAACTATCTTTTCAATACTAATCACTTCACGATCTGCTGGCTTCACCACACCTGAACAGTTCAATTATAAAACGTACATTTTAAAACTTCATAACAGGATTGTTAGGAAGAGTAAGTACAAAGTACTTTTTGACCACAGTAATGCCTTCTTCAAAATCAAAGATTTAAATGTGAAAACAAAAACAACTAAAATGCCAAAGGAAAACCTGGGTGAATATTGTGTAAATATACAGTGAATAGACTTAAGCCAGAAATCATAAATGAAAAGTACTGCTTTTATATTTTTAATTTTAAAAAGATTTTATTTATTAATTTGAGGGAGTGCAGAGCGAGAGAGAGAGAGAAAGAGAGAGAGCGAGCACACCAGGGGGGAGGAGCATAGGAAAGGGGAGAGGAAGGCTCCCCACTGAGGTGGGAGCCAGATACAGGGCTTGATCCCAGCACCCTGGGATCATGACCTGAGACAAAGGCAGACACTTAACCAACTGAGCCACCCAGGTGCCCTTTTGATTTCTGATTTTCTGATTATTTATTTAAAAGCAGTAATTTAGGGGTGCCTGGGTGGCTCAGTGGGTTAAAGCCTCTGCCCTCAGCTTGGGTCATGATCCCAGGATCCTGGGATCAAGCCCTGCATCGGGCTCTCTGCTCAGCAGGGAGCCTGCTTCCTCCTCTCACTCTGCCTGCCTCTCTGCCTACTTGTGATCTCTGTCTGTCAAATAAATAAATAAAATCTTCAAAAAAAAAAAAAGCAGTACTTTAGGGGTACCTGGGTGGCTCAGTTGGTTGAGCATCTACCTCTTGATTTTGGCTGGGGTCAGACCTTAGGGTCCCAGGGTCATGAGGCTGACCCTTCTGTAGGGCTGGTGCTCAGCACAGTCTGCTTCTCCCTTTCCTCCCCCTCCAAACCCCCATCCTGATCGAGTGCATGCAATGCACACACTCTCTCTACAATGAATAAATAAATAACATCTTAAAAAAAATTGTAAAAACACTGCTTTAAAAATATAAAACTTTGATTTGATAAAAATCAAAGAAAACTTTATTTAAGATATAAATTAAAAGTGTGGAAAAAAACACAACTTATGAGAGAAAAAGGATTAACATCTATAGAGGCAAGAACCGGATTAGTGGTTATTTGGGCTATCTGCAATTTCACTGTTATTACTGTAAAACTGCAGTTTAAGTCTCTTCAACTCAAGTAAAAGCAATTACTTCCTTAAAATTAATAGGTCTATTGTTAGAATATTGCTGAAAGTAGTTTGACTCACTAAAAAAAGTTTACTATATCCTATTTACTATCCATTTATTTACAAATAAACATATGAAGGTAAATTGTAGTCCCATTTGCTTTCTGATCCATCATAAATTCTACCTAGTAAAATTGAAATAAAGTACATCTACTCATAATAAAGAATGAATGAATTCTTTATGAATATATCATCTTAAAAAGTTTTACATAATGTTTTAAGACAGAAAAAAGACTTACCGTCCAAAATTTTATAAAGTACTGTAAAACTGTTGTAGCCACGAAAAGGCAATATAACAAGGAATACAATAAAAACAGCAGGAAGAATTTGTAATTAGAAAATCCCACACAGTTATTCACCCTAGAAGAATAAAGAAAATCACACTGTAAAAGTAAGGTAAATCACAAACTATCAGAAACAAAAAAGAGAATGATGTTTGCCAAGCGCTGGGGGGGCTGTGATGGGTATAGAAATTTATTTTGTAAGATGAAAAATTTCTGAAGATTGTTACACAATATGAACATATTTAATACTACTGAACTGTACACTTAGAAATGGTTAAGACAGTAAGTTTTAATGTTATTTTAAAACTATAATAAATAAAAACAATAATACATATGGCAGATAAAAAAATTATTATTACTTAGAAATGGGTCATTTGGGAAGTAGGGAGCAGTATCTTAATTGTGGATGTGTGTTTTTAATAAATTCATGAGGAATTTGGAATTTTAATGTTAATTCTTAATATATACTTACTTTGATTAATAACATCAGAGTATATATTTAAAGGAATACATTTGATATAAACATGAACATACATAAATATGCATATAAATAGGACCAGATCAATCTTGAGTAATCGAGTAATTGAACTGACCCTCAAAATTTGGGAATGCTGATTTAAATTAATCTCAATTCTCTCCTTCCCACCTCTCCACCCCCAATGTAACTTCCTCTTTTTTTATACATACCAAGGACAGTGATGATCCATCTTAAGAACACACCTAAAAAACAAATAAACATAAGAAAATCAGTGCACAAAAATTCCCCTAATTCTAATTTCTGATAATCTTCTCTTTTTGGGGCTTAAATTTTTACTTTTACAAATAATATCTTAGAAAAACCAGGTGCCTGGGTGGCTCAGTGGGTTAAGCATCTGACTCTTGATTTCAGTTCAGGTGACGATTTCAGGGTTGTGAGACTGAGCTGCGCTTTGGGCTCTATGCTAGGTGTGGAGCCTGCTTAAGATTCTCTCTCTCTCTCCCCTTCTGCCTCTCTCTCTCCCTGCCTCCCTCTCTAAAAAAAGTAAAGAAAAACTAACCCAGTAGGTTAGAGAAAAGTTCTGGTATTTCCAGAAGGCCTTTTATAGTTAGATGATTTTTAATACTGGGAATTCAGCTGAGCATAGCCAAATGCCTTGAACCACGCCAAATGACATTTTAATATGATGTAGTACACACAGCACTAGGTAAATTAGATAGATCCAGCTTACAAATTAGCTGAGGAAGATAAAATGAAATACAGAAATCCCTATACTATTTTAACCACATAAAACACATAAACATAAAACACATAACACATAAAAATAAAACTTTAGGAGCAAATACATTAAAATATCAATAATGAGGGGCGCCTGGGTGGCTCAGTGGGTTAAGCCTCTGCCTTCGGCTCAGGTTATGGTCTCAGGGTCCTGGGATCGAGCTCCACATCGGGCTCTCTGCTCAGCGGAGAGCCTGCTTCCCCCTCTCTCTGCCTGCCTCTCTGCCTATTTGTGATCTCTGTCAAATAAATAAAAAATATTTTAAAAAATCAATAATGATAGGCTTATAGATGGGGTTTTTTTCACATAATTTACAAAATTGTATTCCCTGGATAAGCACTACTATACTTTTATAATAAAAAAAAAACCTCCAAATTTACCTCTTCACCAATACACATAATCTAGATTTGTATGAAGTTAGACCACAGAACATTTCAAATACAGCAGTCCCTCTTATCCATAGTCACTTCCCCTGATTTCAGCTACCCACAGTCACCCATGGTCCAGCAGCAGATGATTCTCCTTCGGACATACTTCAGAAGGTAAATGGTGGCCTAATGCTGTGTCACAGTGCCTACGTCATTTACCTCCCTTCATCTCATCACAATAAGGATGAGTACAGTAGAAGGCATTTTGAGAGAGAGACCCCATTCACATGACTTTTATTACAATATTTTGCTATAATTGTTCTATTTTATTATTAGCTATTATTGTTAACCTCTTGCTGTGCCTAATTTATAAATTAAACTTTATCATAGTTATGTATGTCTAGTATATGTAGGGTTTGGTATTATCTAGTTTTGGGCAGCCACTGGGGGTCTTGGAATAGATCCCAGGCAGATAAGAAGTGACTGCTGCAATATAGGAAATGAATAAACTAATACCCAGAATGTTAAACAGCCTGTCCAACTAAAGTTCAAGGACCAGCAGAGATTCCCAAACTATGAATTTTTTCAACACACTACTTTCTGACAAGGGCACCAAAAAAAAAAAAAAGAGAGAGAGAGAGAGAGAATTTTCTGGGAACAATGTCACAGACAGTAACTGAAAACAGTATTTTTGTGGTTTATTAGGTTTTAATATTAACAAGAAAAATGAGAAAAGTGGGGCGCCTGGGTGGTTCAGTGGGTTAAGCCTCTGCCTTCAGCTCGGTCATGATCTCAGGGTCCTGGGATTGTGCCCCTCATTGAAGTCTCTCCTCAGTGGGAAGCCTGCTTCCCCCTCTCTCTGCCTGCCTCTCTGCCTACTTATGATCTCTCTCTCTGTCAAATAAATAAGTCTTTAAAAAAAAATGAGAAAAGTGTCATGATCGTCTTTTTTTTCCATGACAATCTTTTTAATCTAGGAAATAAAGTTATCTCCTTCAAGGGGGTTATTACTTATTTGCTTGTCAATATTAAATTAAATGTAAACATAAGAAGTATATTCTATCAACCAGTATAGTAACTCTTAACCAAGATGATTTCAAGGTATATTCTAGCTTATATAAATATTTTTGTTAGCCCAGCATACATAGCAAATAAAGGGAAAGGATACAATGTTCTTGCTAAGTATAAAGCATATAAAATAATCCTTCCCCTTCCATTCTCCTGTCACCAACTTCTAGTGCTAGGGTTAAATAGAAACAAACAAGTAATACTTACACGTCACACGCTGAGCAGTGATGTGCCCGGTCAGGTTTAATCAACTGACATCTTTCACAGTATCTGATGGCTACATTTAAGAATTAAAAGGAAATTGTTGGAGGATGGGCAAACTTAGTTAATTTGACTGTAAAATTTGTTTTCATTTCTTTTACAAATAATTCTGTGAAATTTATAACGAATAATTTTAAAATAATACCAAAGTGTATTAGAAAGGTTCTGAAATCAAAATGTCTAGAGGTAGAAGGGAACCTCAGAAATAGAATAGCACCCAGCAATTTTCAGATGAAAAAAGAGAATCTATAGCAAGTAAGTGACTTCAACAAGGTCAATCACCAGTGTTATGGAGTCCCAATTCAAGTTCTTTTTCCTACTATAATACAGTGTCTATAATAAAATATAAAAATGAAGTGTCTAAATGTTTCAAGGCACCCTGTGGGATTTTGTTTTTAACACTATAAAATAGCAAAATAAATAAATAAATAAAATAAAATAAAATAAAAAGGGACGCCTGGGTGGCTCAGTTGGTTAAGCCGCTGCCTTCGGCTCAGGTCATGATCCCAGCATCCTGGGATCGAGTCCCACATCGGGCTCCTTGCTCGGCAGGGAGCCTGCTTCTCCCTCTGCCTCTGCCTGCCACTCTGTCTGCCTGTGCTCACTCTCTCTCCTCTCTCTTTCTGACAAATAAATAAATTTAAAAAGTTTAAAAAAATTTTTAAAAAAACATTATAAAATAGCTTTTTCAAGAAAAACAAAAACATAACCTTTTGTCCCCCATTCCTATCACAAATAACAAAATTGAGACCACATTTTCAAAAACAAACCCCAAGGGGCACCTGGGTGGCTCAGTGAGTTAAAGCCTCTGCCTTTGGCTCAGGTCATGATCCCAGGGTCCTGAGATCAAGCCCCGCATAGGGCTCTCTGCTCAGCAGGGAGCCTGCTTCCCCACCGCCCCCACCACCCTGCCTGCCTCTCTGCCTACCTGCCTATTTGTGATCTGTCAAATAAATAAATAAATAAATAAACCTTTAAAAACAAAACAAAAATAAAAACAAATTCGAACTTTTCCCCACTCAATTCTAACATATGTTATTGCTGCCCAATTTATATGTTCATTCATTTAAAACATGAGTGCCTATTTTGTGCCAGATACTGTTCTAGGCTTAAATCCCTGCCTTTGTGGAACTTACATTCTTTTGGAGATGGGGAGTAATAAATAAGCGAACAAAATAAACAGTATATTAATTATAGGTGCTAATAAGAAAAATAAAGCAGGGAAGGGGAATTGGTATACTGTATACTGTAATTTCAGAGACATTTGAGAAAACTGAAATTAAAGGAAGGGGGTAAGTAAGTCACACTAGGAAAAAGAGGATTCTAAACAGAGGACAGCCCTTGAGGTGGGAGTGTGCTTAGTTTGTTTAAAGAATAGGGAAGGGCCTGGTGTGCCTGAACAGGGTGAAAAGGAGGTCAGGATGACAGGATGATGTCAGAGATTAACAAGAAATCAGATCAAGCAAGACTTGTTTTCCCAATTCAGCTCAAGTACTCTAATAAAAAAAATTCAAGAGGAGGAGTCCACTGGAATAAGAGTTCCATCAGAGTCTATATATTGAACAGAACCTTAAGTTTTGGTTTTTGAAATTTAAATAAGTGACAAATAGATCTTTGAGATTCATGAGAGAAATGTCCCAAAACTTCACAAATCAAAAAGTACCTTAAAAACCATTATTATAGATGAATAGAGAACAACATGTTTATAGTTAGACACTAACTGTTCTCTAAAGCAAACTGTACTGACTTGGCAACAAGGCAAATTACTATTGGTCTTTCACAAATAGTTGAAACATTTATGGATTTAGAGCACTGAAATGGCAAATACTCTACTTGATAATGTAAATGGCTTCTTTCAGGGTATCTGCCTGATCTAGAAGCCACTCTCTCCTTCTCTGGGAATTGAGTGCGTGCAGACTATCCTCCCCACTTCTAGCTGATGCTCTCTCTCCTGTGGATTAAGCACTGGGACTGAGAATGAGTTATGGCTGCATGCTGCTGTAACTGGGTAATAACATGTGATGGTGATATTTTGCCAGGTGAATTGGAAAAAAATTAAAACTTGTCTGCTGGGAGATAGTGTTAAAAATGAAACAGATATACAGAAACAAGAAGAAATAAGCTGCACAGAGTCCCAGTTTTAGCTTTCCAATTCTGGGCTCCAGTCCCTTCTTGTAGTCCTGCCCTTAAGATACAGGAAAATGCACAAATTTTTGATACCGTTTCATATTTTTTGGTAGCTTTTTGTAGTGAAAGGAGTTAAAAAGCTTAAGTTGTTGCCTATTACTTGTGATCCTAACAACAGAGTAATAGCATAGAAAATAGGTTCAAATAAAAATTTAAATTAAGTATATCCTCTAAAAAGTGCATGAGTCAGGTCATGTACTACAATCTATTTGGAAGGAAATTTGGCAATATCGATAAAAATTTAAGATGTACGTGTTCTCTGACCCAGGATTTCTACTTCGAGAAAATTCTATAGACATGTTCACTACAGCATTGTTTTTAATAATATAACACTATTAATGAATTGAATTATCTAAATGGCTAAGCATTTTGATATACCCATATAGTGAAATGCTATGTAGACATTAACAAGAATTTTTCATACAAAATACACATGTACCCTAAGTTGGAAAAATGTAAATATATCATGTAGAAAAAAAGAGCAAATTGTTGAACATCTGAATATGTAGCATGTTTCACATCTCTAAGGGGAATAAGAACAGATATTTTTATCTCTTTACATATCATAATAAGATGCATCCACCTTCCAGATGTGAATTAACAATATAAGAGAAGCAAAGCATTATTTTGAAGTCATGTTATAAGTCATACCTGTTAAAAGACACTACCCAGGTAACCAAATTTGTGTTGGCTAATATCTATTCACTCTGGTTGTTAAAATATATTAATCAATTGTACGTAAGTTATGCAATACTCTGACAAGTATAAAAAATTCCTGCAAAAATATGCAGGGTGCCCCTGGAGAACAGTGAGGGGGTGAAGGTAAACTCACTTTTCTTTCTTTTTTTCTTGTAGGTTCCATACTCAGTGTGGAGCCCAAAACAGGGTTTGAACTCATGACCCTGAGATCAAGACCTGAGCTGAGATCAAAGAGTCAGACCCTGAGATCAAGAGTTGGATGCTTAACTGAGCCATCTAGGTGCCCCTCACTTTTCATTTGGTGCCCTAAAAAAATTTTTTTTAATCATGGGCATGTATTACTCCTATAATTTCAACAAAAATATCTTTAAGATGCAGGGAATCTATATAAATAGCCACTTAAATGAATAAGCTATAATCTACTGAGGTGTGTCCTATAATACCTCACCTGGGTTGGACACTAGGGAGATAAAACCACACAATGTAGAAAAAGTAACCTACATAGGACCGTACAAATCTCCTAGTTGATCTCTCCAGTCTATAGATGAAAAACATCAAGAGAGAGTAATTTGCCCAAGGCTATATACAGTTGAATTAGTGGTAAGATGAGGATCAGGAGTAACTTATTTCCTTTTTCCTCTATACTTCCACTCAAAATTATGAGATGAGAATTCTGAGATGAGACCAAACTGAACAGACCTTTGAGGAAGACTTCTGAAGGATTCTGATGACTGAGTAGATAGAAGAACCAAGGTAAAAGGAGTAATCAGCAAACTTCAGTTTCTAGTCTCGGGCGCTGAGATGAACAAGGCCGCTCATGGCAGAAATAAACTCAGTCTGGGAGAAACAGGGAGAGTGGGGCTGGATGTTTTTCATTTATTCATTCTCTCATTCATTCATTCAAGAAATATTTAGAGAGTTTCTACCATGTGACAAATATTGCTTGATGGTATTAAATTTTGAGTTGATGAATCCAGTTTTATTTGGGTTTGTAGGTTTGGGTAATAGGTCACTCAAGGACAGCTATTCTGGTGGGAGCCACGGAAGATGATGGAGTAGGAGGACTCCAAGTTTACCTAGTCCCATTGATGCACATAGAAAATAAACTGATACATCAGTGCAACTATCCCAGAAAATGAACTTCAGCTTGAGATGCTGAATGGGAAGACACATCCCAAGAAGAGTGAAGAAGCCTTGAATAATGGCTACTGGGTGCTCTGGGGGACAGGTCTGCAGGTTCTTCCCTCTGAAACATCAGGAAGAGTGCTGCAGCCCTCCTGCAGCTAGACTGTAGGCTTCTAGGTGGATAAGTGATCCCCATGTGCAGCTACAACTACACTCCTTTGTCTGACATACAAGAAAGGGTTTGGAATGCAAGTAACCGCTAGTGTGACAATATCCTTAAATCTGTTTTAATTCATATTAAAAAAAGTGAAACTCATTCCTAAAAACTATCAAAGAAAACAAACTGAGACAAAATAAACTAATGATCACAATATCCTAGTGTTAGAGTTCCAGAGGTGAAAACAAAAGCCGAAATAATAGTATGAAAAGAATGAAGGCAAGGCAACCTTGTGAGGTTAAGAAATAGAAAAATTAAAAAGGGTTGCCTAGGCGGCTCAGTCATTAGGCATCTGCCTTCTGCTCAGGTCATGATCCTGGGGTCCTGGGACTGGGCCCTGCCATCAGGCTCCCTGCTTGGTGGGGAACCTGCTTATCCCTCTCCCACATCCCCTGCTTGTTTCCTTTCTCTAGCTATATTACTCTCTGTCAAATAAATTAAAAAATCTTTAAAAAAGGTTGCGCATGGGTGGCTCAGTCGTTAGGCGTCTGCCTTCGGCTCAGGTCATGATCCCAGCGTCCTGGGATGAGGTCCCGCATTGGGCTCCCTGCTTGGCAGGATGCTTGTTTTTCCCTCTCCCACTCCCCCTGCTTGTGTTGCCTCTCTTGCAGTATCTCTCTCTGTCAAACAAATAAATAAAATCTTTTAAAAAAATAGTTTAAAAAAAACTTAAAAAAAAGAAAAAGAAAAATTTAAAAAAATTTAGTAGGAAGAATAATCATTCAAGGATGCAGAAATAGAACTAGAATAATAAAGCACAGCAAAGAAAGCTTTAAAAGAAGCCAGAGTGACAAAAGCCACTGAACTTTAGGTAGGGAGAATAGAAGCCAGTTGCCTGGTATTTAGCTGGGAAGGAAAAAGAGGACTTGGGTGTAGACAGCTTATAAGAGGATCTAACTCAATGGGAAGAGAAAATATAATGGCGGTTAGAACAGATTCTGAACCAAACTGCTGTTTTTAAGAGACATATACTTTGATGTTTACCGAGAACGAAGGGGAAAAAACTGGTTGTGATTTATTAAGTGGAGAAGCAAGTGTTATAGGAGAAAACTGGGGGAGAAGAGAAGAAAAAGGTCAGTAATCTTTATGTAAATATAAGAAAGGACCAGGGGTGTCTGGGTGGTGCAGCCACCAATTCTTGGCTTCAGCTAAGATCGTGACCTCAGGATTGTGGGATGGAGCCCCGTGCTGGGTCTCTCTTTCCCTCCCCCCCTGAGCCCTGCACTTTCTCTCTCAAATAAATAAATAGATCTTAAAAAAAAAAAAAAGAAAGAAAGAAAGAAAAGAAATGAAAAAGAAAGGATGAGTACACAGATACCAAGAGGAAACTGATATGCTTCGGAAAAGCCAGTCTGTAAAGGTACAGTGGCACAACATGGTCCTGGAATCAGCAGGGACTCTGTCACCAGTTAGGTTGGAGGCTAGCTCTCCCACTTACTAGCTTGTGACCTTGGGGCAGTAACTTACTTTCCATGAGCCTCAATTTTCTCTTCGGTAAGTGCACATAATACCAAATGTAAAGGACTACTGTGCAGATTAAATATAAAACTCCTGGAACATATCAGATTCTCAATAAAGCAGATGTTACTAGGATAATAATAGTAATTATTATTTCTGATAAAATATAAATTCAGACTATGATGGGGGAAACCACTAAAGGAGAGAAAACTAGGGAGACTTAAAAGTGCATAAACAGTGCTTGCTTTGACAGCACTTATACTAAAATTAGCACAATACAGATAAGATTAGCATTGCCTCTGCTTGAGAATGACATGCAAAAAGCGCATAAACAGCCATTATGGAGAAAACCCAGGAAGAGATTCATTCAACAAACACCTACTGAGGGCCTATTTAATGAGACACTTTGTCAGAGGTCATGGGAAAAATTCCTGACTGCCAGAGTCTTAGAATAAGGTCGAGGAGGGGAGATAAACAGAAATAACTATGAGGCAGTGATTTGTAACCTATAAGGTAAGAATTAGAGAAGTTCAGAGCAGACTTAAAAAAAAAAAAATCACTCCTTGGGGCACCTGGGTGGCTCAGTCAGTTAGTGACTGACTCTTGATGTTGGCTCAGGTTAGGTTAGCTCAGGATCCTGGGATGGAGTCCCATGTTGGGCTCCCTGCTCAGTGGCACATCTGCTTGTCTTCCTGTCCCTCTGCACCTCGCCCACCCCCAACCCCACCCTCGCACACACATGAACGCTTGCGCTCTCTCCTTAAAATAAATAAATCTTCAAAAAAATAAAAATCAGGGTCACCTGGGTGGCTCAGTCATTAAGTGTCTGCCTTCAGCTCGGGTCATGATCCCAGGGTCCAGGGATCGAGCCCCACATTGGGCTCCCTGCTCAGTGGGAAGCCTGCTTTCCCTCTCCCACTCCTGCTGCTTGTGTTCTTACTCTCACTGTCTTTCTCTCTATCAAATAAATAATAAAATCTTTAAAACATTTTAAAAAATAAAAATCACTTCTTGTTCAAGAAGCAGACACTGAATTAAAACTTTAAACTGGATTTAGAGAGGAAAAAATAATTGTCGTAGACAGAGAAAAAGACAATAAAAAAGATGGGGAAAGATAAGAGTGCTTCAGCACAGAACTGATGCAAGGAAACAATGTGGGACAAAGCTCGAAAGAGGTACGGTTGGATCCACACTATGGAGGGAGAAGGTCTAGAAGACTCATTTTGTTTCCTGAATAGATAATAATTAGTCCATATGGTTCAAAAAAGCCCAGAGACGAACCAGGTGAAAAGCCTCCCCATACCTGTTTCTCAGCCACCAATTCCTCCCTGTGAAGACAGCTCCATCATTTTCATTTGTCTCTGGTCTACGAAAGGTCTACTTTCTATAATATGTATTTCTGTAATTTTTTTAAAAGAATGAATGGATATTATTTCTATAATAAGGAAAAAGATAAAAACTCCCAAAGTTTGGAATTCTAAGCAATAGAAATGCAGTATAAAATGGTGCTCAAGAGCAGGGACTCTGACTATAGTCAGAAGGTAAGCTATAGAGGGCACCTGGGTGGCTCAGTTGGTTAAGCATATGCCTTAGGCTTGGGTTATGATCTCAGGGTCTTGGGATCTGGCCCCGCATCAGCCTCCTTGCTTAGCAGGAAGCCTGCTTCTCCCTCTCCCTCCCTCTCAATAAACAAATACAATCTTAAAACAAACACCAAAAAAGACGTTCTAGGAATGCCATGTACAGCATGGTGACTATAGTTAGTAACACTGTATTTTAAATAAATAAATAAATAAATAAATAATGAAAATTAAAAAAAAAAAGAAGGTAAGCTATAAATCTCAGATCTTATCACTTGGGGACTTTGGACACTTAATTTGTGCCTCATTTCTTCATCTCTAAAATGAAGACAAATGTAAAAAAACCTCAGAGTTTTTCTGAGGATTAAATAATCACCAGTAAAGTGTTTAGCATAATTCTGGTATAATACTAAATAGATGAAGGGTATTATTCAGATTAGAGGAAAGCCATTATAAATAATGAAAAATAATAAAGCCTTAAGAGTAAAGATTTTATATCAGTGGCTATTAACTCTTTGGCGCACACATACTGCTCTGAAAATCAGATTATCTTGGTATGAATGGGGTACTTTAAAAACTACATGTACCCACAACTTTGCATATTATCTCCGAATTCATAAATTCTCTGAAGTCTTGGACTTTGGGTTAAGAACATCTAATCTAAATAACTATAAGTAGAAATAATTATTATAATTCCGACTTTTCATTGTTGAATATAAAAAAGGATTATTTTATATTAGCTATCATTTACTGAAAATTTATTATTATATACAAAGATCTACACTAAATACATATATCTCATTTAATTAAATATTTCTACTAACCCAAAGATGCAGATATTCTTTTTTTTTTTTTTAAAGATTTTATTTATTTATTTGACAGACAGAAATCACAAGAAGGCAGAGAGGCAGGCAGAGAGAGAGAGGAGGAAGCAGGCTCCCTGCGGAGCAGAGAGCCCGATGCGGGGCTCGATCCCAGGACCCCGGGATCATCACCTGAGCCGAGGGCAGAGGCTTTAACCCACCCAGCCACCCAGGCGCCCCCCAAAGATGCAGATATTCTTATCTTCATTTCAAAATAAGGAAACGAAGGAGCCTCATTAGGCATCTGACTCTTGATTTTGGCTAAGGTCATGATCTCAGGGTTGTGAGATTAAGCCCACATTGGGTTCCATGCCAGGCATGGAGATTGCTTAAGATTCTCTCTCTTGTGGGTGCCTGGTTGGCTCAGATGGTTAAGTGTCTGCCTTTGGCTCAGGTCATGATCCTGGAGTCTTGGGATCGAGTATCACATTGGGTTCCCTGCTCAGTGGGGAGACTGCTTCTCCCTCTGCCTCCCTCTCTCTCTGTCTTTCATGAATAAATAAATAAGATCTTTAAAAAAAAAAAAAAAGATTCTCTCTCTTGCTCTCCCCTCTGCCTTCTACCACTTGTACTCTCTCAAAAAAAGCCCCCCCCCCCAAACCAACAAAATAAGGAAACAAGAACTTAGAAAGTTAGTGACTCTCACTACACTAGTAATGGAAAAGCTAGGGTCTGGCTTGAAATTCATGTTTTTTTTTTATGCACACCAATGTATTAGTCATGCAAAAAGAATAGTATTAAGTGCAAGAAAAAAATAAAAGTTAGTCAAATACCCCCCTCCTAAAATCTTGTACAAACTTAGTCACATTCCTTAGCTACAACTTGCACGTAAAGGTAAAACTCCTCTTATTTCCCCTTGGAGTTCAGCAGCATAGTGGGTTCTAGAACCAGAGCACCTAGATTTAAATCCACTTTTCTACATATGACTTCGAACAAGTTATAAACCTCTCTGTGTCTCAGTTTCCTCAACTGTAAAATGAAGACAGTAGTATTTACTTCACAGGGTTGTTACGAAGTTTAAATGAGTATGTGTGGAACACCTAGGTGGCTTAGTGGGTTAAGCTTCTGCCTTTGGCTCAGGTCATGATCTTAGGGTCCAGGAATCGAGTCCTGCATCAGGGGAGCCTGCTTCTCCCTCTGCCTCTCCCTCTGCCTGCTTGTGCTCTCTCTCGCACTCTCTCTCTCTGACAAATAGATAAAATTTAAAAATAAACAAATAAATAAATGAGTGTGTGTAAAATATTCAGAACAGAATTAATTATTAGCTATTATATTATCCCATATTTGAACAAAACTCATGAGATACATAACATATAACTTAAAACAATTTCCTATACTTAAGTGACTACAATGGCCACTCATAAATTCATTCCTATTGTAAGACTGTCATCCTGAGAAAAGGAAGGTGCTGCAGGAGTCACCTATGTCCACGTAGGCAGTGGGAGAGTGGAAATACCAACATCTTTGGAACCAGATAAACCTGAGTTCAAATTTTGGCTCTCCAAGTATTGGTCTTAAAACTTGACAGGATTCTTCCCCCTTGCGTCTTCTACTCCTCTCCATTCTAAGTTAGCACATTCTTGTTTTTTAAAAAACGACTCTGTGATGATACACAATATTCAAATTCAGACCAGAATTTCTAAATAATGGTTTGCTAAGAATAACAAGTGACATTTTTAACCATGAGGTTCAATAATGCAGAGAAAAGAGGCTCACAGTGAGCCTCTTAAAAAAATCTGTATCAATAAATGTACATGTGTGTGTATATCTGAAATACCACAGAAGATACAGAACACAGGAAAATCTTGCTCTTGCAGATGTTATCTGTAGCAATCACAATATCCATTTAACTGTCAAATCATGCAGATGTATCCTGGAAGGATTAACCATATTTTAAAAAATCCTTGGAAAGGAAAGCTTAAGACTGATTTTTCTTACTCCTTGAAGCTGATGTGGTGTAGATAGGTAAGTCCCTTGCTGCTCTTCTCAAAATTTCTTGTTGTCTTTCTTGGCTGAATTCCTTTTCATAACGTTCCTTTTCAGAATTGGACAAGTAGAACTATAAAAGGAGAAAACTATTAATTCTTTTCAATCTCATAAACTATCATGTTCAGAAAAACAGTTTCATCCTGAACAGGAAAAAAAACCAAAAACATTTTCTTCCATGAAGGCAAAACTTATTTTCAAATTAAAGAAGTGAAATCGAGTATATTTTAAAACTTCATACCTTTCTTTGACAGATTAAAAAATATTTGCCCTCTATATTAATGATGGGAAAAAATATGAACTAGAAAATTTTGCATCTTTGTATTTTACAGAAAAATTAAATGCCCCCCCCAACCAAAAAGGGCTTAATACATATATTTTCTATTAGTAAAAATTTTGATGTTTGAAAATTAAGTGTCGAGAAATTTTTAATTTTTGGAAGGATGTCCAAGATTCACTTGGTTTGAATAAGACGTTAAATCATAGGCACAGGGTCCAGCTATCTTCTACTAAAATATCTCAATGAGCTCAACAAGTCATTCTCTTACTACTTTGTTTTAGCTTTTAAAAAGCTAACCAATAGGAGTACTTTCTGTAAAATTATAAAGGATTGTCAAGGCAAGCAGAGTCTCCTTTTCTCAAAGAGTAATTCCTCTATGGAGTTATTTCTTGTTTCCATTTCTTAAGTTTTTATTCCCATAGTGTGGCCAGCCTCCAGTTCATTTCTTAAATAGCATTTTCCTTACAAAGAACTTGTTTATAGTTGCTCCTCTTGTCATGTCATCCTTGTATCTCAAGGACCCACAGTTTTATGTCTCTAATTTCATGTAAACAGAAGCTTTCAGTTTCCTTTAGTCTTTACTTCACAGAATTTCCTTTTAAACTAAAAATGGCTTGAGATTTTCTTAATCATGTCCTATATTTTAACTGTACTGTTTCTCAATTTATTTCAATTAAAAACAAGGTTTTGCTTTAAAAGGCCTAAAGAGTCATGAATGGAGTTTTTATATTCAAGTATTTCGTCCTGCCTGCTAACTCACTACCAAAGCTTTCCATACTCTTGATGCCTCATCATCAGTAATAACAGTATTAGTTTATCAATGCAACCTATCCTATTCCAAACAAGGCAACAGTCTGGCATAGTAGAAATAGCTCTGGGCTGAGGAAACTGTGATACCAAGAGGCTCAGGGAATTTTCTAAGATTGCACAATTATTGGCAGAGCTGATATTAAAATGCAAGTGTTTTGAGTTTTACTCTAGTATGCCTCCCTCCATATTGCTATTGTAAAATAACTTCTGTTACTCTAACCTGACCAAACACCACAGTTTAGGATGTAAAAGAGTCTATTTAGGTTACCTTGTCTGTTTCCCACAATCAAATCTTGATGGCATAAGGAACCCCCAAATTACTTCTAAGGCATGAGAAGTAACACAGGCAAACAGAACAGAGAGAGGTCAGAAAAGTTTCCCATAATCTTAAATTGAGATCTTGGATGTCACTTACGTAACTTCCCAGGGAGGTAGGAACCTTCAGACAACGTTTCTGAGATCCACTCCCTCGTGAATCCTTCGAGTACTGAAATACTTCCCTACTTAGCAAAATGGCCTATTCTCTTTTAAGAGAATTGTAACTTTAACTTGTTTCAATTAAAAGTTCTTCCTTGACATGATGTGTCTCTGAAGCATTCACAGTAGAGTATAAGAATCATTTGGTATGATGATAAATATATATATGGATAGGAGATGTTCCAATCAAATTTTACAGTTTCCTTGTAAAATCTGAACAGATTTCACATAGGGCTGTCCTATTTCTAGCCTCTGGTAGTATCCCAGCCTCCATATCATTACTTTTCCTTAAGGACTAATATTATAAATTATGAAAAACTTAAAATGAAAATCTTAAGAGCCACCAGAATCTTAGATGAGGAATGGAACAAAATTTAAAATGGATTAGACTTAGGAAATTATTACTATATATCTACTTTTCATTAAAAACTACAAAACAGAATTCAAACTATGAAATGCCATCATCTTAAATTCAGTGTTCAGATGGTTCAATTCAAATATATATTAGATACCAATTAAGAACCTGGCACTGCTCTGGATAATAGGAATCCATAGAAGAATCAATACAGCCCTGCCTTCAAAAGTACACTCCTTACAGTCCAGTAGGAATGCTGGCTATGTCAATAAAGAAATACAACTTACAAATAAGCATAGTACAATGTGTTACCAGGTATGATAAAAGCTCCCTTAGGAGGGTATAGGGACTATCAATGAAAGTCTCTTGGAGAAAGTGGTACCTATGCTAGATTTTGAGAGGTAAACAGGAATCTTCCAGGAAAACAAGGAGGGAAAGAGAATCTTGGTAAAGGGAGCAGCATACGAAAGCACAAAGATGTGAATATAGCATGGTATAGTCAGGGCAAAGTATTACTTGACTATCGAGTTCCAGGAAGAAGCAGTGGAGATGAAGTTAGTAAGATTTTAGTTCATGAAGGGTCTTGTGAGCATGACCTTTATCTTAGAGCTGACTCTGTAGGATCCTCTGTAGGATTACCAGAGAAGTGATGGGGACATAATTTCTTTTTACAGGTGATACTTAGTGATGGAAGATGCCTGCCAGCTCTTCACATATTTCACCTCCCTCTCACCATTCACTCATTCACATATTTAGCAATCTGCCTCTTACATATAAGGTTGGAATCTAGGCAATGGGGATACAGCAATAAACAACAAAGACACTTCCTTCAAAAAGCCAATACTTTAGTGAAAGTGATACTTTAAAAAGTCTTGGTTTAATAATGCCACTTCCTCAGAGATGCCTTTGACCATACTACCAAAGTAGTTTTTTCCCCTAATAGCTTTTATTGTTATACTTTACTACATCATCATGTTCTTATTCTAAAAGTACCTAAACTTATCACAATTTATAATTATTTTGTTTGTTTACTTGTCTACCATCTGTCTCTCCTTTTAAAAGGTTTAGGACTATTCTTTTTTGTACTTTTTATTCCCAGAGCCTAGCACAGTCTGACAAATAGTAGATGCCAAGTACTTGCTGACAAAAGATGAAAAATGTACCCATATTTATAACTTAACTTCCCTAAAAATGTAGAGTTTTTGCTATTCAGACTCAACCAGTTTCCCTGGGTCTGATGCCCAAGTGTTGCTCTAACCTCTCAGCTCACAGAGTCCTTTTAATACGGTTACTTTAGGAGCTACCTCACAGCTTTGTAATTACTACAAGGAGCTATCTCAGCACACTGGAAGGTTATTTAGATAGAGAACCATAAAATCCTGCTCTTTCTTGTCAGTGCAGCTTAACTTAGCTGGCCCTTGATGATTTGATAATTAACTCATTCAACAGTGAACATCCACTATGTGCTAAATAGTGGGGAGAGGGATGTAGTGCAGGATACCATAAAAATTATTCCCGCCCACAAAAAACTGACAATAAGGTGGTGCATATAAGTCAAGAGGCAATTAAGAAACTAGATGGTAGGTTCTATGATGGGGAAGGCAAGAACATGCCATAGCAGGGCCACTGGACACAGGCCTGGGGAATCAGCTGAACTTCTAGGAATAGGGGAGCATGAAGGATGAAGTGGATGTAAAGGCTTAAGCCCTCGGCTGAATGCTGAATGGATGCAATATGACAAACAACAACCAAAATAAATAAATAACATTTAAATGGCACTTACTAAGTGCAATGTATTCTTCTGGGCACTTTACATATACTATTAAGTATATGTCATTATTATAAATATTACTAACCACATATATTATTATTGTTTTTTTAACCATATATATTATTAACTTAGTCAATACTTCCAACAATCCCGTAAGGTATGTACTACTATCATCCTCATTCTACAGGAGAGAGCTGAGGTACAGACATCCAAGACAAGTCTCCAAGGCACATGTCTAGTAAGTAGCAGAGGCAGGAGTTGAACCTGGGCAGTCTGACGCCAGAGTCTGAGTCCTTCACCTCTATACTATACTGTTTCTCAGAAGTATTACCAATTGTTTTTATTATACTTTTTTTAAAGTTTATTTACTTAAGTAATCTCTACACCCAACATGGGGCTCAAATCCATGACCCCAAGAACAAGAATTATATTCTCTTGTGACTGAGCCACCAAGGCACCCCTCTTTTTCTATTTTTTATTTCCCATAACAAGAAGTATTTACTTCTGTTCATGCTATGTTTTCAATAGCCATCACTAGTAGTAAGTAAGTAAATAAGATTAGTTCCTTTTCAACTTGAAGCTTAAGACATAGATGGCAGTTTGAGGGGCGCCTGGGTGGCTCAGTCAGTTAAGCGACCAACTCTTGGTTTCAGCTCAGGTCATGATCTCACGGTCATGAGACTGAGCCCTGTGCTGGGCTCAGCATTTGGTGAGGAGTCTGCTTCTCTCCCTCTCCCTTTGCCCTCTCCTGCTAGCATGCATGTGCTCTCTCTCTAAACATAAATCAATCTTAAAAATAAAAAAAGATAGGGAAGGCAGTTTGTAACATAACTTTAAGAGTTGACTAATTATTACCAAATGTCTGATGAATATATTTTAAGAAACACAAAGTCTGATTGATAATTTCACTACCCCTTAAAACAAAAGCACCCAATAGAAAAAAATGGGCAAAAGATTGGCATTTTCTACTTAATGCTGAATGTACAAACAACATATGAACCAGCATTCCAATCTGAGGCACCTACTATATACATATATATATATGTATATGTGTATATGTATAATAGTTATATATACATATATACATTTATGTATGGATGTATATATGTAAGTATATACATAGGTATATGCAATAGAATGTTTATAGCAGCCCTATTTGTAACAGCCTTATACTAGAAGTCACCCAAATGCCCCTGCCCATCAACAGCAGACCAGTTAAATAAACTAATGTTTACTACAACTGAATACCAAACAATAAAGAGAATGAGTGCTCCACAAGTACATGCAACAACATGAACATGCAAATAGAATGTTAATGAAAGAAGCCAGAGACACAAACACACAGAGTATATGATTCCATTTATGTAAAGGGCAAAACCAGGCAAAACAAACTGATGCTATTAGGAGGCAGGAAATTGGCTTTGTGTAGCTGAAAAGGAGCATGAGGAGACTTATGAGATGCTGGTAATGTTCTGTTTCTTCAACTTGGTGGTGGTTGCTCAAGGGTGTTAGGTTTGTGAAAATCCATCAGGTGTACACTTACATATCCTTTTCTGTATATATATTTCATAAAAAGTTAAATGGAAGTTGATATTATTTTAAACATATGGTCTACAATTTTTAACAAATTTTGATGAATTTTGTATGAGTAGAAATAATTATCATCATCATCTAATATTTGATTGCCAACCATGTGGCAGGTACTGTGTTAAAAGCTTTATGTGAATGAATATCACTTAATCCTCACAAACATCTTACAGAAATAGGCACTATTGTTAGCTCCATTTTCCAATAAGAAAATGGAAGCTCAGAGACATTAAGTAATATGTTAGAGGAGATAATCAAACTCAGATAATCCTAACACCAGAGGGTACATTCTTAGCCATCTAATTATACCAGATTTCATCAGTTACGTGAAGGCAAGAGAAACATCCTGGTCTTAAAACTTACTCTACATAAATATTTACATTATTTTCCCAATGGAACCTCAAATTAGAAGAAACACTAGCCATATTAAAATATAACAAACAATAGCCTAGACAATTTGTTTCCCACAATTAAAACTTCTTTGTTGTAGCTTATTTCTTTAGGCCTGAGAAAATATGTTAAGGTGTCCAAATATACACTTTACTTTTCTAACTCAATTCTGTCCCTTAAGATTTTTTAGTCCAGTAAAAAAAGGATGTCTTTAAGACTATATAGCATGGCAGAAAAATACCAGTACTAAGTAAAGTATGATCAGTCTTTTAGTGTGCTAAGTCAGTGGGTTGTATCTGAGACCAGGCTGACGACTCACATTCACAATGTGGAGTCACCAAGCAAGTTCATGAACGGAAACAGAACAAATGCATTATGTAGTAAAGTTTTAACAAAGGTAACACAGGGCAAATAATTCCATAATTAGCTACAGCATTTGGTAATTTACCAACATTAAATTTACCTCTTTGGAGGGGGAAGCGGGAGATGTGAAAATTGTCATCCAATAGGACCATACAAACATAACAAAGAACAGATGGAAAGCCACAAGGTAAACAACGGCCTTTCCTGGTAAATAAAAACAAATAACATTTCATTGAATCCAGGTGAAAACAGGAAAAAGCATTACATTAAAACATAATATTTAGGGCCAGGAGGCTTAATCCAATAAATAACTTAATTAAAACCTACTGAAGACATCAAATTTATAAACTCCTTTATCTGAATGACCTACCATTACAGATATGAAGAAAAATTCAGTTCCTGTATTTAAGGGTTATCAGCCTGATTTATAAGTAAAGACTATAATCTGGATTTGATATTATTGAACTGCTGAACATTTAAGTTGAAACACCTCCTTCACTCACTAAATTTCAAGCTCTTCCTACCAGTATTTTAAATGACTTAAAAATTATTTAAGACAGTGCTCACTTCAGCAGCATATATACTAAAACTGGAACGATACAGAGAAGATTAGCATGGCCTCTGCACAAGGATGACACGCAAATTCAAGAGGATTCCATATTTTTTCCAACACCAAAAAAAAATTATTTAAGACAGATTCCATCACTATGAACGTTAAATTCAAGGAACTACAAGCTGAAAGTAATAAAGGAAGTGAAGTTCCCAACACTGTGAATAATGAGTAATCTAAAAAACTCAGTTCCTGGATTAACCAGAAACATTATGCTAGATTTCATTCTCCTTTCAACATAGGCTAATGAAAATTTTTTAGCCATTTAAAATTCTTGCAATAACTGTTTCACAAGTGGATTAGTGTAAACATTATAACATCTTTAACTCCAAACATTAACTCATTACTGATATAACTTAGAGCTTTTTGTTGTGTTCTATAGTTTTTCTTTTTGAAAGAAGCAGGACTGGTTTCTATAGGAAGCAAGAACTATCTACCAGGTGCTTAAATTTTTTGTTTGGAATGAGGCACCTACAAAACCACTGAAGAAAACAAAGTAGACACAAGCTTCAAAGTTTGAAATTCTACTCATTTTTTAAGTTCAGATCAAATATTACTTCTTGCACATAATCCTTCTCCATTACTTTTAGAATTCATTACCTCTTTATACTATACTGCCCCTCGATATGCTCAGACTTCAATTAAAGCACTTAATTCGTCTTATTAAAGTTAGTTGCTTAATATTGATGACCTAATACATGCAAAACATTTAAAACAGTGCCTGGCACATAATTAATCCTTAATAAATACTGGCCATTTTAAAAAAGTAATCCCAACACCCAACTGGGGTTCAAACTCACAACGCTGAGATCAAGAATCACACACTCTATTGACTGAGCCAGCCAGGCACTTCAGTACTGGCTACTATTATTATTACTATCCAAGAACTTTTCCTCTCAAAATCTGGTTCTTTTTGCATATTCCGTATTACCATGCTTCCCAAGTTTAAGGAATCATAAAAGTTTTCACTGGTCCACAGTGAAATGAGAGACACTAAGAACAAGGTAGTGAAGTTTTTATAAAGCTAAGATGTATTCAATTCAAAGTACTATCCTTCCTTTCATCTGAGGTTATTTCTCCTTACACTTTTGGTTTTAAAAAATGTTCTTTTTAAATAAAACAATGATAAAAAAAATTCAACAACTTGTTGGACCCAGCCTTTTCTTTTACAATCACACTGGGGCACATATGGTCTAAGAGAACAGAACCACAAGTCCCACAGGAAGCCAGGGCCCAATAACTCTTCACATTGCACAGCTAATCATCATAAAACTCCTCAAATTCTAGTTCCTCTCTCTCATTATTTTCACTGCCAGTGTAACAGCTCATAAACTGTTGCTTAACTCATTTGATCACTGCAAAGGCAACTGGTCTTCTTCCCTCCAGTCCATCTCAATGGCCAGTGTAAATGTGTTGTTCATAGTTTCTACTCTACCTTGGCTGTGATATTCCTGGGAAATAACTCCATGTGCATGACTCATGACTGATGAATACATTATAAGACACTGGGACTTCCTGGTACCATATTTGACCACAGCTAATCAAATCACTACTTCCACCTACTGAAAGCCTATTAGAAGGTATAGAATGTGTACCTTATTTCTACCCTCACTGTAGTCCTGTAAGGTATTCTTTCAGTTTACAATGTGAAAACAGGTGCAGAGAATTTAATATCCTTTCCAATGTCACTTAGTAAATGATAAAGCCAGGATTCAAACCCACATCTGCCTGATAAAAACCCAAGGTTCTTTTCATTATGTCATACCTAGAATTATCTTTTCCTACATTTTACCCATCATTTTTAGTCATCACATCCTATTTCAGAGCCAATATCTGATGCCCAAGACAAAATCCTTACTAAAACTTCCTTCTATCTTCAAATTTGCTTTCTTTTCATGTCCACTAAAGCTGATTATCATCCTCATTAAAAATTTGGCTTCTCAAAATCTGCATTCTCTACTGTCTCCATTCCCTCCAGGTTGAACCTCATGGTCTACCTAATGGATTGAATATCATTCCTTCATTTGATCTTCCTTTGGAAAAGTATACTGGAGCTCAGTCTCCTACTGTTATATGAACACTGAGGTCATTTACCAAGTTTGCAATACTATCTTCACCTAGCTCACTTCACTTTTTAAAATTTTTGCCTGGCCCCCATATTCAATCAAGTTTGTCAATCCTCATCTGTAGTCTATTGCATAGCTTCGAGATAAATGGTAACCTTGACGTACTTTAAACTTCTTAATCATTTAGTTATTTACAACTAAGGTCAGCATATTAAACAATATACTTAAAAAATATTTTTAAAGACATTTAAAATATTTTTAGAGTATTTATGCTCTCCACAGGTCCAAAAACAAAATGGTTGTCTGCTTTAAAAAAATCTTAATCCTCAGTTAAAAAAACAACTGATAAATCTCTTAGCATCATGCCTGGAATGTAATAAGTACTTAACCAATGGAAAATATCAAATTATAATGTAAAGAATAACTGATAATACTGCTTTTACATGAATTTGAAATAATGTTAATAAGAAAACTTCTGATCACATATATATGCTATAAACCACTGGTTAGAAATAATAGATAAAGGGGTGCCTGCCTGGCACAGTCAGCTGGGAGGATGACTCTTGGTTTCAGCATGGGTTGTTATCTCAGAGTCCTGGGATCAAGCCCTGTGTCAGACTCTGTGCTGAGCACGGAGTCTACTGGAGGTTCTCCCTCTCCCACTGCCTCTCCCACTCGTGCATTCTCTTTCTCTCTCTCTCTCTCAAATAAGTAAATAAATCTTTTTTTTTTTAAGATTTTTTTTTCTTTATTTGTCAGAGAGAGCGAGAGAGCGAGAGAGCAAGCACAGGCAGGCAGAGAAGCAGGCAGAGGCAGAGGGAGAAGCAGGCTCCCTGCCGAGCAAGGAGCCTGATGTGAGACTCGATCCCAGGACGCTGGGATCATGACCTGAGCCGAAGGCAGCCACTTAACCGACTGAGCCACCCAGGCGTCCCGGTAAGTAAATAAATCTTAAAAAGAGAAGTAATAAAGTGGATATAGCTAAAAGTGCAGCATAGATTACAAAATAAAAATACTATGAACAACAACAAGAAAAGAAGTGATAAAAGCTTAGTTAACGAAGCAAATTAAATCAAGGCAAAAAACCCCTGAATCTACAAATCAAAAAATCTGATAAAAAAAAATCACCTGTAAATGAATTTTAAAAAACAAACAAAAAAGCAAACAGCCTCGTCAAAAGACTCTTTGAAAGACATGGGGAAAACAGCTCTAAGAAATAATGAGACAAGTTAGATGTTCCTTCATAAGTACTTCAGAAATTCTCTGCTTTCTGTATATGTGTTTTCCCATACAGAAAACAGTTTTGATTTAAAGGGAGAAAAATCAATCCTACCAAGACTGAGTCTATACTTATTCCTCCTCAACCCTGGCTAGAATTGAGAAATCAGATTCAAAGGCAACTTGAGATTTACATGCTTAATGCCTAATTATTTCCAATAAGAATAAATATTAATTAATAATTTCTAATTATTCAACTGTTTTAGAAATCCCCTGAATTTTCATATCTCAAGTCAAATTTCATTTTTGAAATTTGATCTCAACAGACTTAATACTTTCTTTTAGCTTGGTGAAATTCTGAGCAATGAGTTTTTCCCTCTAGGCATTATCTCAATACCTAGTCCTTATAAAAAGTAGAATTCCCTTTCAAAATGAACTAGTAATACAATTTACAAATTTACAGTCTGGTTATTTTGTTAAATGTCTTTGAGTAGTAATGTACTATTTTTAACAAATATATAAATAAGAGAACCATTGATAAAATTTAGGCATCATGAAACAAAATCTGCTCCTCAACTAGAACTGGTATTAAAAACCTTTGAATCACTACTACCAAGCATTCTGAAGAATATACAAGGCATACATATGTACATAAATATATTAGAGAAGTTTGCGTGCTAGATGCCTTACAAAATAACAGCTATTTTAATTTATATAAATAACACAAATGAAAATATATTGAATAGGAATAAACACAATACTAGATCTCCTTTTAATTAAACTTTAAAAACATTTTCTTTCTGAAAACAAAAACACATATAGTCATCACTAAATAAAAAGCATGTGGGTCACAATTAGGATATCAAAGTATTCTACTTAAATTGAGACTTAAAGTGTCTTACCATTTTCTCCATTTCCAGAGAGGGTAACTAGAATAGAAGAAAAATAGTGAATAAATAATATACTTTAGAACATTTTGTACATACATTTTATTTCAGATTGACTACTCTTCTTAATATCATTTTCACAAAAATAAAATTTAGTTATAAAATGTAAACACTAATGCAAATCCAGGATTGCACTTAAAAAACCCTAAAAACACTAAAATGCCAAACATAAAATTTTTATCAATACTGCAATCACATTAAAATTTTTTCAGACCCTTGTTAATTTTAAATCTATCAATATGGTTATAGTTAGGTTTCCTTTAGCTCTTTCCTTATTGCCCTACAGAATGAATAGGACTTTCATCTATGGTGCTCATGTCATCAGTCTGTGAGGTATCTCACCAAACTTTGTAAACTCTTATACTCAAGACAACTTGTGTTTTTCTATAGAAAAAAGTACAGAACTTATCCATGTAATTTTTAGAGTGTTTTTTATTCCTAGCCCAAGACTCTGGGAATTGCTATTTATCCTTTCTCTCCAGATAGTCCTAATGGCCTCTAGGTCCTGTTAATTCTACCTATGCTCTTCATATCAGTCATCTACTCTCAATTTGTCTCACTGTCTTATTTTAGGCTCTCCTCAAATGTAATAGCTTAAAGAGACTTTCTTTTTTTTTTAATTATTTTTATTAACATATAGTATATTATTTACCCCAGGGATACAGGTCTGTGAATCATCAGGCTTATACATTTCACAGCACTCACCATAGCACACACCCTCCACAATGTCCATAACCCAACCACCCTCTCCCTACCCACCCCCCAGCCACCCTCAGTTTGTTTTGTGAGATTAAGGGTCTTTAAAGAGACTTTCAACTATAAGCTTAATACACCTCATTATAGCAAATCTGATGGCTAAATACACTTCAACACCTCCCAGTCGCTTACAGAATAAAGTTCAAAATCTTCAGGGTAGCAACTATAGTCCCTCTGTGATCTACAATCTGTCTACCTCTCCAATCTGTCATTTGCCTATACCTGTGGTCTAATTATCCTGAACAAATGGCAGTTTCCTTAATGCAACAAGCAGTTTCATAGGTGCTATGCCTCCCCTACTCATCCTCCAAGGCCCAGTTTAAATAGTAACCTCTGTAAAACTGTCCTGAGTCCCTCTTTAGGCAAAGTACTCATTTATATCGCCACTGTTCATTCTTCCATCTCTACCATGCCACCTCATTTTTTTGTGTGTGTGCAATTACTTGGTAATATGTCTGTCTCACCCTACTGGACTACACAAGTGTGGAATCCTGTCTTAGAATAATAACAACTCTGGGATGCCTGGGTGGCTCAGTGGGTTAAGCCTCTGACTTCGGCTCAGGTCATGATCTCAGGGTCCTGGGATCGAGCTCCGCATCAGGCTCTCTGCTCAGGGGGGAGCCTGCTTCCCCTCTCTCTCTGCCTACTTGTGATCTGTCAAATAAGTAAATAAATAAATATCTTTTTAAAAAAATTTTTTTAAAAGAATAAAAACAACTCTAACAGTTATTATTAGCTCTATTTGACAGATAAGCTAAGGCTCAAAATAATTAAATGACTTGCCTAAGGTCACAGAACTAGTACATGCAGTGTAGACAGGTATCTGAGCTCAAATCTACCTGGACTTGTGTTCTTTCCTATAGTGTCTCTCACCTTATTCATTGTTTTAGTTCTAAAGCCTGGCGTACAAGTAGCAATGCTTCAGAAATGTTTGTTAATTCGATAACCGTTTTTGACTAAAATCTGTTGATAAAACAGAGGAGTAACCAGACGCTTCCTTAATAAATTAAAATATATCTATTCAATCCCCAAACCAGGAAATTTAATGAGAAACACTCAGAAAGTAGTCCCACTAAGGTTAAGAAATAAAATAAGCAAGTTCATGAATTTTTTAAAGCATTGTTTGAGAGGCATAGGGCTTCTTCTCAATCTGTCTCAGGTCAGCTGGCAGAACACAAGTAGTTAGATCCTGGGCTGGTCCCCTCTGGCCTCACAAAGCATTTCCCATTTATGCTAATATACACTAAAGATATAATTTTCAATATTGCCATGCTGTAAAATGATTGGGAAGCACTATACAAGGTACACAATTCTGAGAAATATATTAGTGGTATAAAAATGGAAAAGAAGCAAATGTATCACTATTTGTAGATTATAAGACTATATGCCTTTATAGTCAAAGAAAACCAACTGAAAAACTATTATAAACAAGAGGTGGTAGTGGTATACTGAAATCAGTAGCTTTCCAGTAAACATGCAATTACTATATAGAAATTATAACTGAAGTTTTATTTATAAAGCCACCTAAAAAGATAAAATTCCAGAGACCGACCTAAGAATTGAGCAAGATCTACACAAGTGCTCTGCACAAGGCCTTCACTGATACCACATGGGGAAGGGTGCATTATCATTGCCTGGGGGGAGAGTAATGGAAATCTACCCACTGCCTAGGCCTTCACCTTCTCTGACACCACCCCAGTAGGAAGGTGGGGAGATACAAGAGGTGTGCCTTGTTACAGTGAGCAAGGGGCAAGTCTAAGCTCATACTCAGCCTCTGCTGGAGAAAGTGGGGACAGAGTGCCATTTTTCCAATGTTTTTGGCTGAAGTAGGGCAGTCACTGTCTAGTTTGGTCTTGCTATAGGTTGCTTCTTTCCTGTTTGACTAAAGAAAACCAGCCTTTCTTGGGGCTTTTCATCTGTGCTCTTTGGTGTTTCCAGGTTGCCAGCTTCTCTAGCACGCAGGATAGGATATATGAGGCAAAAAAGAAAACCCAGGGAATTCACCACCATTACCATTTCTCAGGTACCAAGGTCCCCAGATGATCTGCCTTTCTCTCTTCATGTGTCAAAATTATCTTATGCTTGCTTTATGCATAATATCCAGGGGTTTTAGTTGTACTTAGCAGAAAAAATAGGAAGAGTATGTATTCACTTGTCCTGGAACTGGAAATTCTAATTAACAAATTGTTCTTTTACTGCTGAGTAGTATTCTACTGTATGGAGGCACCACAACTTGTTTAGCCATCCACCAACTGATAAGGCATTTGCTTTCGTTTTTTGCCTCTTATAAATAGTCCTGCACAAGCCACTGGGTGGACATATATTTTCATTATTGGGGAAAATATATAGATATAACATTGCTGGATCTATGTTTAACTTAATCAGAAACAGCCAAACTTTTTTCACATGTTGTTGTATTGTTTTACATTCCCACCAAAAATGTATGAGTTACAGGTTGCTTCACATCCTTATCAACACTTGGAACTGTTGATCTTTAAATTTTTAGCTATTCTAAAAAATATACAGTGATATCTCATTGTGATCTTGTGTTTCCTTAATGACTAATGATGTTGAGTATCGTTTCACATGCTTATTGGCCATCCCTACACCTCTTCTTTGTGAGGTTGTGTGTTGAAAATTGTTGGCTACTTTTTAATCATTATCTCCTCATTATTGAATTGTGGGCTCTTTATATACTCTAGATATGGTCCTTTAACAAATATATTCTGCAACTATTTCCTTCTAGTCCATATTTTGCTTTTTCAGTTATTTAGCACTGAGTTTTGAGGCACAGAAAATTTAATTTTAATGAGGTCCAACTTATTAGTTTTTTCTTTTATGGTTCACATTTTGTGTCCTTTTTTGGGAAATCTTTGCCAACCAAAAGACTCAAAGAATTGCTCAGGTTTCCTTTTAGAAGTTAAAGAGGTTTTACATTTAGGTATGAGACCTATTTTAAAAGCTGATTTTTGAAAATATGGCATAAAGGGTTGAGATTAATTTTATTGTATATAGATGGCCAATAGCTCCAATATTGTTAGCTGAAACTCCTTTCTCTACTGAATTGCCTTGGGACTTTTGACAAAAATTAACTAAAAATTAAACTAATATGTGCAAGTGTTTAATTCTGAACTCTATTCTGTCCTATTGATGTTTACGTCCATTCTTATCCCAAAACTACAGGATTTGATTACATGTAGCTCTTAGTAAATCTTGAAATCAGATAGTGTGAGTCCTCCAATTTGCTCTTTTTCAAAGTGTTTTGGCTATTTTAGGTCTTTTATATTTCCATATAAATTCTAAGCTTATCTTACTGATTTCCTTTAAAAAAAAAATGCCTGCTGGGATTTTATCTGGGATTGTGTTGACTCCCTAGATCAATTTGGAAAGAACTGACATTTTTACAATAATCAGTCTTCCATTCCATAAACACAGTGTATCTCTTCATTTTAGATTTTATCTCATCAATACACAAAATTGTGTATGTATTTTGTTAGATTTACCCCTAAAGTAGTTGTTTCTGATGATTATTGTGTTAAAAAATTTTCAGTTTCTAATTCTTATTAGAAATATAACAGAGGTTACTGCCTATGTTCTCCTCTAGGATTCTGATGGATTCCTGTCTCACGTTGAGGTCCTTTATCCATTTCGAGTTTATCTTTGTGTGTACGGTGTAAGAGAATGGTCAAGTTTCATTCTTCTACATATAGCTGTCCAATTTTCCCACCACCATTTATTGAAGAGACTGTCTTTTCTCCACTGTATATTTTTTCCTGCTTTGTCGAAGATTATTTGACCATAGAGTTGAGGGTCCATATCTGGGCTCTCTACTCTGTTACTCTGGTCTATGTGTCTGTTTTTATGCCAGTACCATGCTGTCTTGGTGATCACAGCTTTGTAGTAAAGCTTGAAATCAGGTAACGTGATGCCACCAGTTTTATTTTTGTTTTTCAATATTTCCTTAGCGATTCGGGGTCTCTTCTGATTCCATACAAATTTTAGGATTATTTGCTCCAGCTCTTTGAAAAATACCGGTAGAATTTTGACAGGAATGGCATTAAAAGTATAGATTGCTCTAGGTAGTATAGACATTTTAACAATGTTTATTATTCCTATCCAAGAGCATGGAATGGTCTTCCATCTTTTTGTGTCTTCTTCAATTTCTTTCATGAGTGTTCTGTAGGTCCTCGAGTACAGATCCTTTACCTCTTTGGTTAGGTTTATTCCCAGGTATCTTATGGTTCTTGGTGCTATAGTAAATGGAATCAATTCTCTAATTTCCCTTTCTGTATTTTCATTGTTAGTGATATCAGCCACAGCAACTTCTTTCAAGATATGTCTCCAAAGGCAAAGGAAACAAAAGTGAAAATGAACTTTTGGGACTTCATCAAGATCAAAAGCTTCTGCAAAAGCAAAGGAAACAGTCAACAAAACAAAGAGGCAACCCATGAAATGGGAGAAGATATTTGCAAATGACAGTACAGACAAAAGGTTGATATCCAGGATCTATAAAGAACTTATCAAACTCAACACACACAAAACAGATAATCATATCAAAAAATGGGCAGAAGATATGAACAGACACTTCTCCAATGAAGACATACAAATGGCTATCAGACATATGAAAAAATGTTCATCATCACTAGCCATCAGGGAGATTCAAATTAAAACCACATTGAGATACCACCTCACACCAGTTAGAATGGCCAAAATTAGCAAGACAGGAAACAACGTGTGTTGGAGAG
>PISX010010292.1:0-71070 GCA_004024625.1 Mellivora capensis
GCAAAAAGCTAAGCTGCTTCCAAGCTTTTCCATTAATACTCCCTCCTTAGTTCATTATTCCTTTCGCCATCCGTGAACACCCACGTGGAGCAGGAGTGTTGGGAAAAAATAACAGAAGGAAATTCTTTTAAAAGAGTAATCCCTTCTCTGCGCCCTTCCCGTCTACTTGGGGGAGGTCCGCCATCTTTCAGTTCTAGGAACAGGGAAACTTGGTCCTGTGTGCTGAACCCACCTGGGCTCCAGCGTACTTCCAGGTTCCCTTCCTGGTCTAGCTGATGTCCGTCCTCTAACTCAGGGCCTTTCCAGATTGAGCTGAGCATATCAAGCCCTAGTCCAGCTTCCTGGAATTCCCACAAGACTTAGATGGCAAGGCTTCACTGTGTCCTGCCCCTGACGGTCTGCAGAGGTGCTCCCGCACCCCCGGGGCCTCCCCCGTGAGAGAAAGCACTACATCTGGGCCGGCAGGCAAGCCCAGGACCTGCTCAGCATCAGAGGCGGGGACAGGCGCGCCATACTAGCTGCTGCTCATTCCTACCTTCCCTGTCCCAGGTGCCTCAGGCTATACAGGGCTTGGCCAGCCCAGGGGCTGCAGCCTCCTTACACAGATACCATCGCTGAGGGTTGGGGAGCCCAGTGCTCGCCCCCAGTGCATGCACACACACATACACGCATACACACGTAGTTTGTGCGGCTGTCTGGCTTGCTTCAACTTAATAAAGCCGAAAATGGCCAGAGAGCCTCCCGAATCATTACCCCTACTCCTCACCCAACCCCATCGTGCCCTGAGCTACTGCTCCTCCCTGGCCCATCCAGGTACAATTCAGAGTCAGGCTTGGCCAGGGAGACCCAGCCTGGCCTCCGTCCTGTGTCTGCACCAGGGGCTCAGCTCCCTGGCAGTCCTGCGCCAGAGGCCAGCGGAGCCCCAGGCAGACCGAGGCGAGCCTCACCTGTGTTGTTGAGTCCAAAGAGCAGCGGGCAGGAGATGGTGAAGGACAGGACCCAGACGATGGTGATCATGACGGTGACGCGGCGTTTGGAGCTGTAGCGAGTGTTGTAGAGCATGGGCATGGCCACGGCCGTGTACCTGCGAGGGTGTGGGCCGGGGGACCCTGAGTCTGGGCTGCAGGCCCGGGGACCCCTTGTTCCACAGCAGGTATGCACCAGAGACGCCCCGCACCTTGGGGACTGACGGTTGTCACCTCCATGAAGCCCACCCAGATGTAGATACTCTACACCACTCCTTTCTCCTGACCCCACTCACATAGCCTCTGGAGCTTCATGGCTGACCAGCTACCGTTTACTCCTGGGCCCTCTTATCTATTACTCCAGTCTCCCTGCTTGGATTGTAGGGTATCTGAGGGGCCAGGCTCTGGGTCTTTGCACCTCTGAAACCACACCTGGGCTGGGCTCCCAGAAGGTGGAAGTGTTTGCTGATGGATTGGGAGCCAGGCCCCTCAGAGCAAGAGTGAAGCCCCATTGGGTAGAAGAGAAGCACAGTAGTAATTGTTTACAGTCCCTCGTACTCCTCTACCCAGCGCCTCTTGAAGGGTAGCTCATCTCATGTTCCGAGAACCCCACGAGGGGAGCAGAGCCAGGGCCTCTGGGAGCCTGCATGGCCTGCATGTGCAAATCAGTGAAAGGTTCCAAGGCTATAGCTTGGCAAGCTGAGCACGGCCTGGGCCCCCTCAGGCCCATGCTGGATGTGAAATTCACCCAGATGCTGCAGCCCCACCTGGACAGGTGTCAGCATCCTTGATTCCTGGACAAAGCAGGGTTGTGAGGACTTGCACACTCTGCCCAAGGTCATGTCCATAGGAAATGACAGAGCTAGGGCTGCAGCCAGAACTAAGAGCTTTCTTGTCTTTACCAGTTGCTGTCTGGGTATCCTTGGTAGCCTCGCTGTCTGTTGGACGGCCTGTACCCCCCCAGCCAGACACACGGGCCCCTGCACATGTGTGTGCATACACATGTGCACACACACACATGCATGCATGCACATACATACACGGACCCGCAGGCGCAGCCGTACAGCCTCACAGGCAGAGCCTGCCCCTGCAGGAGAGCTGGGGAAGCCTAACATGTGACCGGCCTGGGTCCCCCTCCCACCCTGGCTGGGCTCACCTGTCGATGCTGATAGCACACAGGTTCAGGATGCTTGCCGTGCACATCATGACGTCCAGAGTGACAAAGATGTCACAGTGAATCCTACTGAATTTCCACTCACCCACCACCTGGGGACAAAGCACCAGAAGGGGTGGGCAGCAAACGGGGAGATGAGCTTCGGCCCCATAGCTCGCCTCTCCGAGGGCAGATCAGGCCGCAGGCTCAGAGGACAGCTGCGGGGGTCTTGTGAGGCTCCAGCTGGGTTCTGGGGGAGAAGTAGGGCAGCAAGGGGGAGCCTGAGGCCCTTGTCCCTAGTCCCCTCTCCTCATAGACACATAAGGTCCCTTGGTGCCAAGAACCGGGCTAGAAGAAAGATGAGCAACTTTCTACAGAGTGCCACTACTTCAAGCCTTCATCTATAATACAGCCGCGTAATCAGCTTGCAACCCCATTCCACTGATGAGGAAACTGAGCCTCAGAAATGGGCCGTGACTTGCCCAAGGCTGGTCGGCTCAACTTCTGATTCTGCCTGGGCCCAGGTTCCTGGGGCCAGGGCGGGGGCGGGGGTGGTGGTGGTGGAAGGGGGTGCGGCAGTGCCTTCGGAGCCAGCACCGTGCAGAGCACAGAATCAGGGCACAGAGAGTGTCTGTTCAAGACAACGGTGAGGACCATGGCTCTGAAAGGGAAGACAGTGGTGCTCTTTGTCAGACCTGGAGAACGCAGGACAGAAAAGCGGGGCTTGAGCTGTGGGAACAGCAGGCAGGGCCATCCTGTATCCCTCCCCCCTCACACACACACACTCCCATACCTCCCATTTACACACACAGGCACGCACACTCACTCCGCAGGTGGGCCCTGAGCACAGAGTCAGGACAGGGAGAGCCAGCCTGGGCCTCTACCAACAGGAGGAAAAGGAGCCGGAAAGCCACCCTCCGGGGCCTGGAGCAGGGCAGGACCCACTCTCCTGGCTCAGCTCGGCCACAGGGCTACTGATGACGTGCTCATTGTCCCCGCTGCCCTTTCTGTTCTGCTCCCAGGCATGAAAGCAAATGTTGGCACTTCAACTCTCAGTGACAGGAGCTGTGGCCGCTGCGGTCGGACATGAAGACCCAGCAGCTTGTCCCAGAAGACAGGCAGATGGCTTCTCTGGGCTCACATGGCCCATGCCAGGGCCTCTCCCCCTGTGGCAGCACAGGGCTCCCCAAGATGGCAGGTCTGGATGGGGGATGGGGAGCCTCGGGTGTAAACAGAATTACCTCTAAGGGCACCTGGCCCACTCTCCACCATGCAGCCCCCCTAGGCTAGTACTTCAGCGCTGTTTCCACGTCCCTGGGGCTCTAGGTCTGAGACACCAGGGCCCTCTTCCTCCTGCTTTTCCCTCCTTCCCTCTTCCTGGCCTTCCTTCTTTGCCATAGAAACTTATGAGCAACTTACTACGTGCCAGGCTCTGTCCTAGACTCTGGGGGTACAATGGTGAATGGTACTGGCATAGTTCCTGCCATTAGGGAGCTCTCCATCCCCACCCCCATAGGCCTTTCTGGAACACAGAAGAAGGGAGGGCTTTCCTCCACAGTCCTGGGGGCAGCTGACTCAAAGACTCAAGAGAAATTGTTGGTGGGCTCCTCCACCCACCGTGGGCCTGTGGGCATCTCACGCTCGCACAAAAAAAGGGTTGCTGTGCCCGCTCATCGGGGAGGGGACTGACACTCACACTCAGTAGGTGTGCGGCACGCCTAGGGCTGAGAACAGTTCTTCGGGGAGCACGTCCTGTGCTCTCTCAACCACCTTGGGAAGGGCCATCCAGCTTGTCACAAGAGTAGACACCTACGTACAAATGACTAAGTGCACATAAAGCACGAAAGCAGAGATTAATGTTGCAAGGGGGGAGGGGTACAAGCTTTGAGTCAGAGAGGAATGTGGACTTGCCTAAGGTCACTCTGTGATTTAGTGGCAGAGGGAGGACCGGCCCCCAGGTTTGCTAGGACAGCACCAGGGCTGGGTCTCGGCGCCTTTGGACACGGCTTATCGACCTCGATGTCCACATGAAGCTGAGCCATGAGACGGCTCAGCAAAATCCTGATGATAATCGGCCTGTGTTAAGTGGGGACTATGTGTCAAGCACTGAGATGTGTCATCTCTATCGACAGTGACAGCAGAACTCTGAAGCTAGTGATAGGGCCACTGCCCCTCCAAACCCGCAGCCAGTGACACCCCACCCCTGCTCTGCAGCTCTGCCTATTTTTTTTTTCTCGGCCCGGAATGCAAGTGCCTTGCTCCATCCCCTGGATTCTTCTTCTGGAAGCATCACTTCTTCCTGCAAGAATTCCTTGTCCCCACATGCCCCCCCCCACCCATCTTGTTCCCACATCCTCTGTGGGGACGGCTCTGTTGTCGCCACCATCAGACTATACTACAGTGGTCCTATCGGGTCTTCGCTGATGGCAGGCAATGCCCCGAGGATGCTGTAGGACATGGCAGGGCTCAGTCCCTGCTGAATGAGTGAATAAAGGCAATCTGGACCTGTTCCCTTCTCAATCTCATCTGCCCACCTGGAAAATGCACCTGGTGAACCCTCACCTCACAGGGTGATAAGGCCAAAATGTGGACAAGTGATCCTGGCTCCCTTCTCCCAGGAATGTCTCCAGATGGAAAGTGCCAGAGTTGGGAAACAACCCCCGTCCTCTCACTGCAAACCAGCGTGCTTTCCATGTGCGGAGCAGAATAACTAATGCACTCCTGGTCCCCCGTTAGATGTGCCCTGTTGTGGCGGGCCATCAGAGGCACTAATATTCCTGGAAAGGGGACCGAGGGAAAATTCTGGACAAGAGTGTCTCCTAGAGAGGACAGAGTATATGGGTTGTAAGGACACTCTGGCAGGATGTTGGAATAGGCTGACACTCTACTCAAGGCAGTCTCTAGGGACCATAAATGGCTGAGATGACGTCCTGTAGGACTCATGGTCGAGCTCTTGTTTTGCAGGGACACGATGGGAAAGTCGGAGCACTCCGAGACAGCGTTCTCCACCCTGCCCCACCCAAACACTGAGCATCCCCTCCAAAATAATGATGAACAACTCTGTTGGAAATATCTGGTCAAAGGACTTACAGAGACGCCTAGGAGCCCCAGGACGGCCTTAAACCACAGTGTCTGGGGAGGGCTTGCCGATCTGGAAGCCCAGGAGCCACGCGCAGAGCTGCAGGCAGAGCACGGCTCCCTTTGGGTAGAGGGGGCCTGGTTGCCTGGGCACGAGGAGGGCCCTCTCCCGGAGGACAGGTGCTGCATACCTACTACCATCATCTTCGGCTTCATCGCCATTGCCACGCTGACTTTTACGTACTGTTCTCTACCCGTGCCCTGCCAGTCTAAGCGCTTTACCTCCATTAACTCCTTAGGCCTCCGGCAATGCCACGAGCAGGCACTGTGATCGTCCCCTTTGTATGCATAAGGAAAGCGAGTCACAGAGAGGTTGTTCGCCCTGCTGCTCACCCCTCATTTTTCCCTGATGGCCTGAGGCCTGGGACCCTCTTTTGAGAGCGAGCAGGAGGGGAACGGCCTCAGGATTAAGAAGGGCTCCTCAGAGGCCCTTAGGACATGAATGGACAGTCTGGAGGCCCTCACAGACGTGAAAGTCACGGAGGAAGAAGAGCCCCCGCCTGTGACGTCTGTAGATTTTAGGTCTGTTTGTTTCTTTGGGTTCTTCCTTAACATCCATTTTGAATGTTCCAACCCGTTTGGGAGACAGGGAGAGGGGCCACTCTGGACCAGCCTCCCTTCCCCACTTAGCTTCTTCTAGATGTCTCTTCTGCTCAAGCCACAAAATCTCTTATTTTCCTTTTAAAAACAGAAAAAACCTTCCCTCTCTGCCTCTGTGGTGGAGGTAAGTCCCTCTCTTGCCCAGGCAAGAGGGTACCTCTCCAGCGACCTGAGTGACCTTAGCATTGGCTCCTTCCTCAAGGGCCAGTCCGTTCCCAGATTCCACCCCAGAGCCCTTGGCCAAGAAAGGGGCAGATCCAGGACCCAAGGCCCCAGACCCTCCCATGTCTGCCTGGCAGCTCTGGGAAATGTCCACCACCGTGAGGGACTCCTCCCTTAGTGCTTTCTCCCCTTGCTGTGCGATCTGCATGAGGACAGGCAACTTCTCAAAGCTTCTGTTTCCTCTTCTGTAAGCTGGGAAGAACAGTATCAACTCCCAGGATTAGCATGAGTGTGGAGCCTGTGTCTGCAACAGGCCTGGCCCAGTGCCTGGACTACAGTGGGGGCGGCCTGCTCTCTGTTCGGATGCACAGAGCTGGGCTCTGTCCTAGCCGAACCCTCAGGGACTTTCCTGAGCAAAGGGGCTGTGGCACAGGACGCAGACACCCCTGCCTGGGGGTCCCAGACCCAGGCATTAGACCAGATTGGGGGAGGGGGAGGGATAAGGAGCACACAAGGCAGCAGCCTGGCTTTGGAAGTTTGAAGTGAGAGCAGGAAGCTTCCGACCTGGAAGCATGAACATCCCCTTCCTTAAGGACCCTCTTCAATGACTGCCATGGTCAAACAAGCCAACCTGGGGCCCAAAAGAGCTCCAGGTGGGACCCGTCAGCTGAGTGATTTCTCCGACAGCCTGGCTCACCACCTGTGAACCGGTGTTCGTGGTGCAGTGACCTCGCAGGGCTGCTCTGAGGGCCACACGGGAGACGTGGCGCATGGAGGACGGAACAGGAGGCATGGCCTTTAGTAAGCACTCTCAAATGGGGCGTTGGGATGGCTAAGGAACAAGCAGCCCATTTTATCAGGAGAAAAACTGAGCCCAGAGTGGAGGAAGAGGCCAGGCCAGTGGAGAAGGCACCAGGCAACTTGTCGGTGGGAGCCAGGGAGGAGGCAGGCCTCCAAGGCCAGGGTGCAGACCTACCTCCAGGTAGACGACCCAGGGCATGACAAGCGTGGCCACCAGGAGGTCTGCCACTGCGAGGCTGACGATCAGGTAGTTGGTGGTGGTCTGCAGCGCCTTCTCGCGGGACACGGCCATGCACACCAGCACGTTGCCAAAGACGATGACGAAGATGAGCAGGGTGAGCAGCATGGCGTAGTAGTTGTAGTGGGGCTTGCCGGCCTTGCCTTCCGACCCGTTGAAGGGCCGGCTCCAGTTCCGGCTTTCTGGATCATCATCGTACCAGGACAGGTTCAGGGGATCCATCAGGGCAGCGGGTGGCCGGGCTCTGGCCAGAAAAGACGGACACAGAGAGTGAGCAGGAGGACCTCCCCAAGCATGCTGCCTCCCCCGGGAAGGCTCCAGGGCTAAAGCCAACCCTGGGCAGTTAGCAGCAGTCTCCAGTCTCGAGATTGTCATCTCTGAATCTACCAATTTTCTTACAACATTGGGGCTCGCTGCCACTACGCTGCTGGCAAGTCCTTGCAGATGGCAAAACAAATGAGCAAGTGTGATTTTTTTTTTAAGTATAATAGAGCAAATGAGCTTGAAAAGAGCTGGTCGTTCATTCGTCTATTCCACAAACAGTAAGCACATCCCAGGCTCCCCACACTTGAGACAAGGTAGCGAGGAGGTCCAGCTTCTAGGGGCAGGAAGAGGAGTGTGCATTCATTCATTCTTGATTCTATAAGTACATAGTGAGCACTGTTCTATGGAGTGCTGGAAACAGGGGCAGGTACAAAATACACATGGTTCTCCGGTGCATGTTCTAAAAGAAACAACAGCTAGTGAATCAAGCAATTTAATCTCTAAGCAGTGGGCACTAGGAAATGGAATGTAGGAGAGACACCTAACCTAGTTTAAGGATGGAAAGAAGACTTTCCAGAGGAAGCAACGTTTGACAGACACCCAAAGGTGCATAGGAATTCGGCAGGGGAAGAGCTGGGAGCCCAGGGAAGGGTCTCGACACAAGAAGCATTATAAGCAAATGGCAGAGCGAGAGAGCAGGTGTCCAGTGGAAAGCTAGGAGGAGATTCATTCGGGACAGCCGAAGCCCAGGGGGATTCGGCATGAGTGGAACTGGGGAGGCTGCCACAGCAAGACCCTAGAAGGCTTTACAAGGGCTGCTAGATTTGACTCAGAGGGCAGTAGGAACCACATGTCAGATATGGCTCCCAGACAGAAGGTTCCTGACCGCTCTTTAGAGGATGGAAGGCTGTGCCAAGCAGGTGGCAGGACAGCAGCTGGGAGGCTGTAGGAACCCAAGGAAGAGACGATGAGCTTCTGCAAGAGAGCCCTGAGAACTTCCTAAAGGAGGTGTCATGTGAGATGCGGTAAAAAGAGGAATTAGCCAGACAACAGAGATTGGGAGACATTGCAGCTAGAGAGCATACAACACAGTACCAGACAACAATTCTATTTGGCTAAAAATGTAAGGCATGGGGGTGGGGTGGGGAATGAAACTGGAGGGCAATTCATGGGTCAGAGTGGGTCTCATAAGCTTGGGATCTCCTGAGAGGCTGGGGGCAGAGGAAAGACCATTGGGCTGGTGTTTTAGAAAAGTGGCCGCTGCAGTGTTGGGGGCACCTTGGAGGGGGCGAGGCTGTGGCTGTAATTCAGGTAAGAGAGGGTGGTCGTCTGAATGACAGCGGCAGCAATGAGAATGGAGAGGTGTTTACACGGTAGCTAACGTGTAAGTCAGTATCCTGGAATTTGCTCACTGCGTAGATGTGGGATGGGAAAGGGGCCGGGGCACATGAGGAGAGAAGGTGTAGAGGAAAACTGCATTTCTGCCTTGGGCTCTGGAAGGAGCAGGAAGCAAGAGAGCCTGAGCGGCAGACCTGAGCTGCATCAGGCACCGAGGAGCCTGACAGCCTGTGTTTTGGTTGTGATTGGAACATAACACACATATAATACAGCTCGCTTTCCTGCTAACGAAAGTGTCCCTAGTTCCCATGATGGGAGGCAGCTTATCAGGAATTCAAGGCATTCCACACAAAGCACCATGATTTCCGGGGGCTTTGCTACCCCCACGGGATTGGAAATCCACTAGTTTATACCATTTGGGATGAACGTGGTTCCAGGTCCAAATCAGGGAGGGAAATGCACCAGCTACAAGAGGTCAGAGAGGGGACTCTGGAGAAGGATCTGCCCACCTTCTTCCACCTTCCACCCTCATCCTCGTCTAACACACCTGCTCTGCGGCTTCTCAGCAGGAGCATGGAAGGCATCCTACCCAGCACCACCAGTCTGGAGTCTCTGGGGAAGGCACAACACCTAACTCCACATGGAATGGCATGAAATGACCCCAGTGCAACTAATCTTCCAGCTCTAAGGTGGAGAAACCCAGTGTCACAGCAGTGCTGCCCTCTGCAAACCCACGGCCTGTCCGGTCTTCCCACTGGAGCACGCAGCACATACCCTTCAGGCAACAGGGGCTCCTCCTGCTCCCTCCTGTTCTCAGTCAGCACCTCTCGAGCCCGATAGCCATAGAGCAATGTGCCAGGCACTGTCGGGGGCCTGGAGACACAGAGGCTCCTGCACATTCTTTCTGCCTCCCCTCACACTTCCTCAGTCCCTCTCTGCGGGGCCAGAGGCCTCTGATGGAGACTCTGGGGCTTCCTGTCTAGCCCACCTCACCCCCTCTTGACACCCAACAAGACTCATGCTTCTGCTCACAATCCAGAGCCGGCTTATGATGTCGCTTCATACACCTGCAGAGGATTTGATAGTTGGCTCCAATACATATATATCATGTAATATATGTATTATCTCATTTATCCTCAAAACAACCTCCATGGCTTATAATTTATCCCCACACTACAAATGAGAAAGGTCTTTGGAAAACATCCCTTCCCTTTCCTCTACTGGCCTAGCGCCTACCCATCCTTCAAAGCAAAGCTTGCACAGGAGCCTCCTTCCCTGGAGCCCATCTCAAGTGCTCTCAGCTGGACCATCTCCCTTCCTCCTTGGGGGGGTCCCCAAGCATCGAGCATCATCCCTGAGTTCCATTCTGGACACACCCCCTCTGTGTATCTGGGTTTTTCCCCCACACTGGATTGTAAGCATCTTAAGGGTTATACCACATCTTGCTCATGCCTCATTGTCTTCATGAAATAAACAAATTAAAGGGCATACTCTCGTTTTCTGGGATCTGTAGGTAGAAAGTTGTTTGCTGAACTGACTCGGAAGCTCTGTGAGTCCCACTGGGAATAAAAGCCCTCTGCCCTTGGAATGTGGGTACACGGCTAGGCCACCCGATGAGCAAGAGACAGAAGAGAAAGGCAGCCCCAAAGTACCACAGGTGTTGCATGTTGGATCCCCAGAAAGAAGACTCTGGGGAGGAAGTTAGTGTGCAGGGAATTTACTGGGGAACTTTCGTAGGATGGAGGCTTGCAGAGAAGGGCAGGGAGCAGGACTGGGCTGAGGAGAAGCTGGGCTGCTTTGCAGTCCCATCAAAGGCCTCAGGTGAGCCCCTCAGAGAACCTACAGGGGTGTCCCCTCTCATAATGGTCACCAGGTGTGGGCTGTCCCAGGGAAAGGATGTGACTTTGAGAGAGGCATCTCTCTTCACGTGGGTACCCCAAGAGTGTAGACCCAGCCTGAAATGTCAGCTGTCAGCAGACCCAGTAGTTGCGGGGCGGTGGGGGGGGGGGGGCATGTTGGTCCTGCAAGGGTCCGGGGCTCACTCTGCCATCCGGCCGCTACAGAGATCCGAGAGGAAACCCACAGGGCCATGGCTAGGGTGCTCATGGAGGGCTTCCTGGAGGGGGAAGAGCTTCAACCAGGATTTATAATCATGGGTCCAAGTGAGATAGCAAATTGAGCACTACCAGTCAGGGCGGTGTGGGGGTGGGGTGGGGGTGAGCTCTCATTCCTCTGCTTGCCAGCCTCTCTGCAGGACAAGAGTGAAGAATGAGTCCCTTCACCCAAGGCTGGAAAGGCCTCATGCATTTAATTTTCTAATTCATTATTTATTCTAGATAGTTTTTTTTTTTCCTGATACAAATGTAATCGATTAACCTTACGGAAAGAATGGAGAAATCAGGGAAGTCCTAAATGCCTGTAGACCCTATTACTATCTTGGTGCAGGATTTTCCTCCGACCCCCAGAGCCAGCCCCAGTCCCTAGAGTGTCCGCAGTCCCTAGAGTGTCCCTTCTACCTGGGGCCAACATGGCTCACAAGCAAGGGCCCTCTGGCTAGCTCTCAAGTCACACCAAGCAGAGCGGGAATTCAGCAAATTCAGCCCCACAGAGGAGGTACCCTGGCATGAGAGGTACTAGTATAAGATAGGACTGAGGACCGGGAAACCTGGGTTCCAATCCCAACTCCACCTTTACTTGCTCCGGAGATCTCGGCCAGACTACTTGGCTTCCCCAAGCCTCAGTTTTCCCACTTGCAAAATGGGGATAAAAATTACTGTAATGAGGAGAAAGTAAGATGATGCATGTGTGGCCGCCCAGGTAAGCTCTCAAGGACTGTGAACTTTACAAATCAAACCAAGCAAAAGAATTAAAAGAAACAAGAACTCAGACCACAAGCCTGAGGCTCCTGGAGGTGAAGTGACTGGACTGTCCAAATGCAGTCCCCTGGGGTCAGGGGTTGCCCTGGGGACCTGCTGTTATACCATGCCACCTCCTCCGGCCCAGCCAACGAAAGTGGGGGTCCTAGATGAGGGGAGAAGGGGCCCAAGACAAGGCAAACCACCCCTGGGAGGGAGGGAGGAAAGGAGAATAAAGGCGAAGTGTATGCCTGAGCCATACAATACCAACTGCCATGTTTCCTAGGCTCTAAGATAAAGCTGAATGTGAGATGCACCATTGTTTAATGCACCACTAGGAAAGAAAAAAAACGCTATCAACCTGCAATACAGCTCTAAGATGGGCTCCACTGTAAAATGGATTCTGATTTGAGAGATATTAAAATGTGTGTATGGGGAGGTGGGGGAGGTGTGCACCCTAGAATGCTTAAAATACAGCAGCCTTCTGGCAATTTCTCTGCCGGCTATTTCTCGGGACACCTTAGTACCCACTCGGCCCGTCCCTGCTCCAGCCCCATCCCTTCCTCTTTTCTTCCAGCCCAGGGCTCCAGGAGGTGTCCCAGAAGGGTCTTTCCCACAAAGCTGTGGTCTTTCTCACTCCAGGGGCTCCCGGAGGGCCCCTCAGATGCCTGCCCTTGCCCGGGCCCTCCAGGTTATTCTGGCTGGTCCAAGCCCCAGAGAAGCCATATGAGGTCAGGGCCCGCTCAGCGCCTCCAGAACTGGCAACGGCCACACTTGAGAGCAGTTGGCACCCTGTGTGTACCAGGATGGTCCAAATTTCTTATTCTTTTTCAAAAAGGAGACGACTGCATGTATGACCCAAGGCGAATTACCCTTAAAGGAAATTTCAGATAAATAAATCTCATATTATTTTTAAAACTTTCTGTCGTCAGAACAAGAATCCTGATTTGGGGTTATGAAAATAGGGTCACCTTGCTCACCAACCTCCAGACGCCACCTCCATTCTCCTTCAGGCAGCTAGGCTAGTGGCTCACGTGTAAAACTCCTAACCAGTCCCGATCAACGAGCATTAAGTGAGCGCCAGATACATACATGGTCACTGCCATGCTTACCTACTTAGTCCTGCTCCTAGAACAGGGATGGACGAGCTAACCCTGTTGCCAAAGATTGAAATGTGTGCCTTAGGGAAGTCATCTCCCTCAAGGGGACGGTATGGGGAGCTGAGGTCTGGATGACTTGAGGACAGGGTCAAGAGAAGGCAGCCATCTGCAAGCTTGGAAGGCAGCACTCACCAGAACCCAAGCGCATAGGCCCCTTGACCTTAGACTCCCAGCCTCCAGGACTGTGAGGAAGTTAATTTCTGTGGTTGAAGCCCGCCATCTAGGGTACTTTGTTAAAGTAGCCCGAGCTGACAGAGACCCCAGTGGGAAGAGCTGCTGTCGCTCTCCCGAAATACCATCCTCCTCTTCCCTGTGCAGCGAAGCGGGGCCTCTGCTACTCTACCACCCTCCCCAGCAGACGCTGGCAGAGGAAGCCCTAGGTGCTCTGGGGCCTTCTAGACTCCTCCTTCTCAGCTGCCCTGGCACAGGGGAAAGAACTTCGGGAGCTCAGTGGTGCACCCCACCCCCCACAAGCCTCAGGCCATCTAAGTGCCAGAGACTGCCTGACCCTCATCTGTCTCCAGTACTCAGCTCAGAAGAGCAACCATCACCTGAAAGACCTTCCAGAATCCTCCACTCGGTGGTCTGTTCCCCTTCTATCCAGCTCTCCTTAACGTCCAGCCTTGTTCCCGCCCGTTCTGCTGGTTGCTGCCCTCAGAGCCCACACAGCAGAGCTTCCCAACATGGTGTCTGGAGTGAATCGAGGTGAGCGGGTTATAGCAGTGCAAGTGGACAGTGGAGGGGGCTTTTCCAGCTTCCGAGCCTCCGACACTTACCCTTTGGCCTTTCCTGTGTGTGTGACCATTTCCTGTTTGTGGCCTCATTTGAAAATGAGCCGGCTGTCCAGGTGAGGAAGGCAGGGAGCCCAGACGCAGCTGGGGCAAAGCCAGCCCACAGAGGCCGACCCTGCAGTGCACCTCTCACACCACCTGCCAGAGCTGGGGCAGGGAAGGGGAAGAGGGAAAGGTGGAGGCTGGCTGAAGGAGGCAGGCAGCTCTCCATCGCACCCCAGCAGCCTGCAGTCCCCACAGCCTGCAAACACAAACAGCCTCTCACAAGTACATTGGAAGGAAAAAAAAAAACCACCTTCAAAATTCCAGCTTGAGGCTGACACCCCAAACCTGGTGGCTACAGTGGCCCTTGGTCCCCAGACTGGTGGGATGGGGCCAGCGGGGTCAATCCCTTAGGACAGCCTGGGACCCTGGAGGAAAGCTGGCTGGCGGGAGGGGTGGGGCTGTGTTCCCTCTCTGGTTTGATTCCATCCACCAGCAAAACTTGGGGATGCAGGGCCCAGAGGTGGGGCGGGAGGAACCCTTGGCACTGTAGAAACTCCAGCAGCCTGGTTCCCGCGGTGCTCGCGGTGCTGCCTCCCCAGAAAGTTTGGCATTTGAAGGAATCAAATTGTCTAATTAAAATTTAACAATCTCTTCTCAGGCTCCATGGCTGGTGAGACACTCCTGTCTTAAACACATCATTTTCCTTTTTTTTCTGAAACTTGAAGCATTTCAATGAAAAAGAAGGGGTGGGGAGGGGAATACTTGGCATTTGCATCTCAAAAGCAGCTTGTGGAGTGCTGGCACTGGAGGGGACTGGGGAGGGAGTCCTCAAGGCCCAGCAATTCCCACTGCCCCTGCTCCTCCACAGGGGGGTCCAGACTTAGGGGTGGGCACCTCCCCTGTCTCCTGCAGCTCCAGCAAGAGGGGGATCTGAATTGGGGGGGGGGGCGGGAAGGAGCCTCCAATCCTTCCTACAACAAAGGGAAACCAGAAGTCTTTAATGCCCTGGAAGGAGGGATGGATGCTATCATCTCCAGGCTGACCCTTTCCTCCCTGGCCTCCCAGGCCCAGACAGGAAGGGTGAGCCAGGTGAAGAGGCCCTGAGTCTGGCCCAGGTGCCCGTGGTCATTCTTAGGGGAAGAAACACTTGCTTTTGCCCGGGGGTGGGGGAGGGCCCAGGTAAGGTCCTGTACCTACAAATTCCTAGGGCTCAGGCATGGGGTGAGGGCATCTATTCCCTCCTGGACTCTCTCCATTGCTCCTGCTTTTCTCCACCCAGAGCCTCTGGGCAGCTCTGGAGAATCAGGTTTGGACTATAAGAGACCTAGGTTAGTGGGGAAGGAGGCGGCGTGGTCCTAAGAACCATCCATGGCCCACCCTCAGGCCAGTATTCCAGGCACCTGCTCCCAGCCTCCCCACTGCTCCCTGGAGCTAAACCTGGCCAGGCCACCCCTTGCCTCCTGCCTCACAGCAGAGAGGAGCTATCCTCGGGTGCTCACTCAACTTCCTGTCCCCAGAGCCACAAAGCCACTGGCCTAAGTACCACTTGCTCTTCCCTCCTGGGTTCCCGTGCCCAACCTCTAACCAGGCCCAGTCCTTCCACAGAGGCTCACGTTCCCATTGTCCCAGCTGACCTCGTCCTCCTGGGACCCTCCAGGACAAGCCCTTCTCCAGGGAAGCCTTCCCGAAGCTCCAGCCCTGAGCCATCGTCTGGCAGACTAGGCTCACAGCACCTGTGCTCCTTAGTGGCCCTCATCACAGCATAATTAAGTCACTTGTCCAATTATTTGTTTAGTGTCGGTTCTTCTTGCCAACCTGGGAGCTACACCAGTGTAAGGATAACACTTATGTTCTTTTTTTTTTTTTTTTTTTCCTGGTCTTCTCACTTTCCAGCATGGTGGTGGCCATGGTGAGTAAATGTCAAGGAGGCACTCATGGGAGCCGGAACCTCACTCAGGTCGGGAGGAGCCAGGCCCAGGGTCGTCTTCTGCCCTGGTTGTTATTCCTCCCCCAGATCCTTCCGGAGGGGTACCAGTAGCTTCCCCCAAGATCTCTCTCTGGCCCTCTGGGTCTGGGTCACAGGGTTGGGTACCCAGCTGGTTGGGGTCCATTCAGGGAATTTTCCAGTGGGGCCCACAGAGTTGCAAGCCACTGAAAGAGAGAATGCACATATGTTAAGGGGAGTGAGTAGAGGCATGTGGGGAGGTGGGGAGACGTTCTGTGGGAAGAGGTGCAGAAAGCCTGTGGGGATGGCTTCTGCGCTCCCAGAAGGCCTGGGGGGACAGCAGTTCACAGTGTCTAGATGAGCACCCCACGGTGGGAGTGACATCCCAGCAGGCCAAGGCGGCGGGAGCCATTTCTCACACAGCACCAACCAGCGGCCTGAATGTCGCTGAGAGAGGGTGGGTCTCAAGAGACGAGAGCAGAGCATGACTGGGGCCTTCCCACCCCTCAGGCTGCCATGTTTCCCCCCGTCTTTCTAACATGGCCAGGTGCCCAGGCCCTGACCAGGGGTGCCTGGGAGTATGAAGTGTCCCAAGAGGCCGGGACCAAGGAGGGCTGCAGGGCCTTGAGACGTCTCCAGGGCTAGCTCAGGGCTGGCCCCCTCTCCCCGTTCTAAGGTAGGGTGAGGCAGGGTCTGGAGACCCAGATAATGTAAGAAAGGAGTCTGCCTGACAGCCCCATCCCTGTGCATTTTGAAGGCTCCGTAAAAATGTCTCTTCACAAACTGTCAAAGTGTCACAAATTAATTAACTGTTAGCTGGGAGTGACTCAGTGTGGGGAGGGGGCGGGGAGCGAAGGCTCCAGTAACGCTAAGCTAAGCGGGCTGGTGGTGCTGTTCTCTCCTTGCGTGTGCTGCCTGCTGATTAAAAATCCTCGCAGCTCAACCCCGCGCAAGGGACAGGGCAGATCGCTGGGGCAGCTCACGTGTGGAGCAGAAAATTGGCAGGTGGGAAGCAGGGTGGAGGGTGTGGGGCCCCCTCCCCGAGGAAGGGAACACAGTGGGGAGAAGGAGGCCTCTACAAATTGCTCAGATCTAAATTCAGAAAGGAGCCCACAGGCTGGCACTGGGTTTTCCCACATTTCTTTCTCTTTTTCCCCCTTTGCAGTTCCCCCCTCCCCCCCAGGATGACAAGAACTGGGAAGTTGAGCTGGGTTTGCCCTGAGTGCCAGGTCACTGAGCCCAGGAGGCAGGTACACACTTAGCCAGACTCACCAGCAGGAGCCCAGAGAGGAGGGAGGGCGGCGCTCAGACCAGCCTCCTTGACCTTTACTTTAATTTCAGGAAAGAATTGAGAAAACATGCTCTTGAAAGCCAAGAGGGAGACAAATCCTGAACCTTATTGCTCTGGAAGGAGGAAAAACAGTCCTTGCTATTTGGCAGAAAATGGCTTCACTTTATGAAAAGACACCCTGTTCATGAAAACAAGCGGCGGGTGAGTCCAAATAAGAGCCAGGGCCCACCATCCCGCCGCCGGGAACCCCGGGGTCCCATGCCTGCCTCCCACCAATCCTTCTCTCCCGCAGGCTGGCACTGGGGACTGTGAGAACATGACTCTTATTAGGAAGGAGAACGGAGCCCTTTCCCCAATCGGGGATGAGGGAGCGGGAGCAGCAAGATCTAACTTTATGACTCCTGTCCAAAGACCAACTGAAGGGAAAACCTCATGGCCAGTACGCAGTCAGTAAGACCCAGATTGCGGAAAAATATAGTAAGAGAAACTTGTAAGTCGAATTGGCCGATATAGTGTGGGGAACTTACTTGAATCCCGATTCAGAGAAACCAGCTTTTTAAAGATCCCTGATGTCTCACCAGACCGCTGACAATCTGAAGGGTGGATTCCGATGCCAGGAAGGAATTCCTGGGAAGGGTTCTTGAGTGTGGCAGTAGTGTTCTGGCTCATTTTTGTAGGGCCCAAATCAAGTTGGGATACACAGCAAAATATTTACAGATGAAATTGTATGACGTCTGGGATCTCTTTGAAACGAACACAATGGGGTTATGGATGACTCAAAATGGGCCACACGCTGGTTGTGGTGGAAGCTGGGTGACGTCCTAGCCTTGGGTCCTCCCTTTCCTAGAGGACAGTGGCTCAGCTAGCAAGACCCGAGGTGATAAGGGACAAAGGGAACAGCTGCCAAGCTCCTACTCCGAGCTCGTCACTGTGTGAAGCGCTGTGCAGACCGTTTCCCTTATCTGCACCATAGCCCTGTGAGATGCAACGTGGTTTCTGGTTCTCAGATGAAGAAAGAGGAAGAGAGAGGGGAGAAACTGGCCCAAGTTCACCCAAGCAGGTTAGGGACACAGATCCCTCTGCCCGAAAAACCTGCAGACATGGTTCCTTCAAGGGCATGTCCAGGCTCTCACCCCAGCAAGCTGTTGGGTCTCAGACTGTGTCTGCAGGGCCCCAAAGGAACGGCTCACAGCCTAACAAAGAGGGACGTGGCAGTCCAGGCCCCACGCCATTTTCCTCAGAATCCCGAGTGTCCTCAGACTACTGGAAACTTTCAGTTTCCAGAAAACAACACTTGGGGAGTCTCCAGGGCATTGGGCTTCTCAGCCCCAATGAGCTCTGAGAAGGACGGGATGGGGTGGATTTCAGGTAAGAGCAGCAGAGAGTGTGGCTAAGAATGGAGGTTATCCCAGGGGCTGTCACTGGGCTCACCCCTTCAGGCCAGTCCAGGGCAGGCTGGGGTCATGGACAGAGCCAACTTCCTCTCCCACACAATGGAAGAAGGCAGGAAGGCAGCCACAGCAATGGGCAGAGTCCTCATAGCCTGCTCTGTGCCCACCAGCATCGCACTCCCTTTCCCCATCCCATCCCCGCCCCCCCACATTTGAGGTTTTTCCAAGCAGCAATGACTAGAATCCAAAGAGGAATAGCTTCTTTCCGTCCCGGGAATTGAAGAAGAAGAGTCAATGCAGCCTGTTAGTTTTTGGTTTTGTTTTTGTTTTTTTAATCAGACAGATCTGGCTTTTAATCTCACCCCCAACACTTGCTAGAGGTGCAGTCTTGACAATGCAATCACTCTGGGCCTCAATCTTCTCATCTGTAAAATGGAGAAACAACTCCCTCCTCACTGGAGTGGCTGGGAAATTAGCTCAGAAAATGCATACGAAGGGGCCAGTAAGTGGCACATGCCCAATAAATGGCAGTTAATATGCTGACGACGGATGCTGGGGCCGCCAGAGAGGTGGGGCTGAGCCGTGAGACGGGACCCAGGCAACACACCAGGGCTGTGATGAGGGGTGCTAGGGGCAAGGGACCCCAATTCCTCTGTGGCCTCTAACCCTCTGAACAATACAAAGAAACTCCAGCCATATACCACATGCAGTTCCCACCAACCAGCCTCGAGACGTTGTGGTGCCTGGCAGGTGACTTTGGGTAAAGTCTTCTCAGCCTGTGCTACGCGGATTTACGGCAACCTTGACCCTTCCCTCTGACTCTTTGAGAAAGAGAAACCCTACTTGGCCTGTAGCTTTCCTAGTCAACTCTGAGTATGCCCCAGCCACGAGACGCCTCTGTTCCTGAAGGCGGGGGTGGGCCAGGCACACAGAGAGACCTGGCAGACTCTCTGAGGTTCCTGAGCAGCCATCAACCCTGGATCATCTCGTCTTAACTGTGCAGACGTCCAACCTGCAGAAGGATAATCTAAGTTCCCTCGGCTGAGCCACTACTCCGATCCTCAATTTAATAATTAACAATAATTTAATAACGAGAGCAGACATCCCTAATTTCAGCGAGAGGTAGAAGAACTGCAAAGAATGGTGTGTTTCAAAGTGTCTTGCAAATGCTAAAGTCCTATGAAAATGTTAGTGTGTTATGATCACCTCCACGGAGACCTTTCTGTCTCTGGCTATCTGGAAACTGATCATACCTACATTCTCATTAAAAAGCCTTGGTGCTTGCTACCATCTGATTGCTTTTGCATGTGTTCTTCGGTACCTGCTTTGCTCTGTGTCTGCCCCATCTCACTGAGTGTCCAATGAGGCCTGATGGGCAAAAGGTATCTTAATCCCGTGTATATCTGTGCTGCTGTGAACAGCTCTAAACAGGGTGAGACTACTTCCTCCCTGGGGTTATTGTGAAGGTTAAATGAGGTACCTCAAGCCCTTAGCATTGTCTCTGGCCCAGAGATGATGCCATTATCCCTATTCTCTTGATAACTGACCTGGAAAAATGTAGAGAATTGAATTCCACTCCTGGAAGAAACCTTCAATCTAATCTCTTCACTTTACAGAATAAAAAACTAAGATGCAGAAAAGTGAAAGGAACCATCCAAGTTCCCAAAGCCAGTTGCTTTCATTACCAAGATGGCGGTCAAGGTCTCTAGGCAGCCCCCCCCCACCCTCACCCCACACTTGACACAGCTCTCTGCGCTCTCCCCCTGGCTGGCGGACCTGGCCCAATGAGGGCAGGTATTAGCTTCCCCTGTGGTCACTATCATGTCCTGAGCAGCCACATCTTCAAAGATAGGAAGTCAGCTCAAGGAGGACGATTCTGGGGGCTCCGTGGGTATCTCTCCTGAGTCCCCCCACCCCACTCTGACATCATCCAACTTGTGTACACGCATCTCTCCCACCCCTATCCTGCTCAGAGATGGACACATGCCATCAGTCCTTCCAACCCTGACGCTTGCATTCCTTTGGATATCAGTGAGGCTGTGCACAGAGTGGGGTACAAGCTCGTGGATGGCTGCCACATGCAGGGAGTAGCCCAGCACCTGCTAGGTCTCTTTATGGGCTGCTGCTTCCCAAAACCATGTTTCTGGGAGGTGTCCGTCCCCTTCTTCTCCAGGAACCTGGGGAAAGGACTGAGCATCTGGGTGTGTGGCTCTGCAGCCTGGTGGCGGCAGTGATAGAAACAAGAGCAGAGGCCAATTACCCACACCCAGGACAGCCCCACTCCACGCCAAGCTGGCAGGATTGCTGCTCAGCCAAAGGAGGGTGGATGGGCCCGGGGACCTGCTCACCCCAGGCCATCTCTGGATACCTCTAACCCAGAGAACCTCTGTGGGTGCAGGGGAGTGGGGAGAGGAGGAAAAAGGTGAGACCCACCAGAGAAGGTGGCTGTTGGGAGCGTCACTAAGGAAATGCCTCTGGCTGGAGCTCTCAGCCTGGCTTCCAATCCAGAGAACTTCTGAGGCAGAACATAAACACTTCAGTCTTTTCCTGGGACTCCTGGGACACAGATGAGCTAAGTTTTCGGAGCCCGTCATGGCAAACAACATAATGTCGCTAATCAAACTTCCTGTGCGCCCACCCAATTTGATAAATCAGCCTTTTGATGCACTAAGTGAAGATGAATTAGGAGTAATGAGGCTGTGACAGCTCCCTGAGGCACAGGCTGACAGGGAGCTGTGATGACTGAGGCAGGAGGGCGGGGGGAGCTCCTTACAAGGATCAGCTCAGCTCGAGCTGCCAGGTTTGTGCAAATAACCCACCGATGCCGGGGCACCTCGGCTTCCCACTCCCCCCACAAATCCTGTGCTACACACACACACACACACTCACCATCCAAGAAGTGTAAGCTGGTGTGTTGGCTACCTTCCTACAAAGAGTGACACGCCGTAACCCTCAAGCCAGTAGCAACTTGGGGCAGGTCAGAACATGGAACCGATGGCATTTTGTTGCACAGGAGAAGTGGAGGCTGACAAGGGCAGCAGGCTGGTGAAATCCTCGCCGGCAAGGCTGCCTGCCACTAAAGCCCCCGCCAGCCCAGCTGCAGAGACGCGGTACTGCTCAGCTAATCCCTTCCTACCAGAAGTGGCAAACTGGAGGCTGTGAGCCACATGGAACTTGCAGATTCGTTTCGTTGGGCTCATACAGAGAACACTGTTGAAAAATTGCAGTTTATTACTAATATTTCAAATTTGGAGATCTTAAATTAAAATAAATCTCTAGCTTCTCTTATAAAAGGAATCACAAGATTTTGGAAATACCAGGTTTGCATCCTTACGAGGCAACAGCAGGCTGGGTCAAGTAGAGGCAGCCCCCTTTACACAGGGCACACATTGAATGAAGAAGGCCGAGGCCCTCCCCAATTAGAGGAGGGCCCAGATTAAGGGGAAGGGGTTATGTCTATATTCCAAGAATGGAAGAAAAGAAGGAAAAGGAGCTACACCTCCACCCTGGGTTTCCCACCCCTACGTTCTCCCCAGGTGCCCGAGCACACAAGGGGCAAAGCCCCACACCTCTGGCAGAAGTCCCTGCCCCCTGTCACTATGTCCAGCCTCAGCCAGCTGGGGCACAATGTCCTCAAGTTTGCCACCACCCCCACTAATCCTTAGAGCCCTGCACTCAGCGGGTTTCACTCAGTTTATATTTACTGCCAGGCCCCAGAACATATTTGAGTCCCGTTTCATAAGAGGATCCAGGGCAGCAGAGCTGCTAATACACTGCTGAACTACAAAGGCTGAGTCTGAACGATGCTCTAGTACCCTCTTACTTAATTCAATGCTCACTGTCAAGGCTGGTGGTGGCAGGAAGATGGGCACTCAGAGCTTGGAAAGGCTTCTGGAAACACAGGTTAAGTTATGAGCAAAGCAGAATTCTCTCCAACCCTCCCCAGCCATGCCTGCAGACTTCAGCCCTCTCTCCTGAGCCTGCAGTCCTACTGTTTCTGAAGCACAGCCTCCCTTAGGAGCCTTTCTGCCAGCTGATGTTCAAAGTGACACAATAAAAACAAATATCTCTCCCCAAAGGTTGCCTTCACTCTAGCCTTTCTATGATTGATCCTCTAATTATATTTGTGGTCCAGGAAGTACTAATCTCTTTTAACAACCAGAGTGTTCACCACAGGTTGAAACAAAACATCCCATCTTCCTGGCATGAGAGATAAAGCGGGGTCTGGAATTTTTTGCATGCACCAGCCTGAGAGGCAGAGCTTCTGGGGACCTGGGAGAGGTGGCCTGCTGGTCTTCGCTGCCTTCCTTACTCTGGAAGACCAGCGCCCCCCCCCCTTATCTATTATTCTAACAAATACTCCACGGTTGACTTGATGGAGGGGAGGCCCAAGGATCCTGCCCCTCCAGGATGGATGGTGGTGACACTAAAGAAGTGGACCCCGCTGCCTCTGGTCCCTTCAGCTTCCATTTCAGAGAATAGCATCTTGAGTCCTTGGAGAGGATAATGCTCGGTGGTCTCTGCCTCTTCCAAATCCCTTTCTCATTTATCATCTCTGAGGCCACCTCCTCCAAGAAGTCTTCCAGGATCTCCTTCTAAGTTGTTTATTCCTCTTAAGTCTCAGGGTACACAGATTGCTCTTCCTCGTGCTTCTGGTACATCTGTCTCTTACCCACTCTGTGCTCTTTTATGGCAAAGTCTGCATCTTCTTTCTCTTTTACCGCTCCAACAACTAGTACTCGCCAGGTGTTGTGTGGGAGCTTAAGAAATGACAACTAGGTGTAAATAAAAGATTATACACTTGAAAAGCTCTCCAATGTCCTCCACTCTGCTGGCACATAGAATGAACTATCACCCTCCAATCCTCTTCTCAGGAAGGGCCTTCGCTGATGGCCATAGCACACAGCATGCTCACTCCATGAAGCTGGGCTCAGCCTCCTCTCCTGGCATACCTGGAGAGCCACGTACCCACCAGGTAGTTAGATCAGCTGCCAGGCCTGTTCATGCTAGCTGCTCTTCTAACTGCCATTCATCTCATCCACCATTTCATGAACAATGAAATATGAATGCAAAATCAGTGGGGCACCTGGGTGCCTCAGTCGACTGGGTGGCTGTCTTCAGCTTGGGTCATGATCCTGACGTTCTAGGATCAAGCCCCATGTCCTGCTCCCTGCCCAGCGGGGAGTCTGCTCCCTCTCCTGCTCCTCCTGCTTGTGCTCACTTTCTCCCCCCGCCAAATAAATAAATAAAATCTTAAAAAGAAACAGAAATCAAAATAGTGATTGCATAATGATGGTGGAATGCATTGGGGAAATTTTTTTTTAAGGATTTTATTTATTTATTTGACAGAAAAAGAGAGATCACAGTAGGCAGAAAGGCAGGTGGGGGGGGAGCAGGCCCCCTGCTGAGCAGAGAACCCGATGTGGGGCTCGATCCCAGGACCCTGAGATCATGACCTGAGCCAAAGGCAGAGGCTTAACCCACTGAGCCACCCAGGTGCCCCCGGGAAATTTTTTTATAAAGAAAAGTGACTAGAAAGAAAAAATCCTGCCTAGTTCTATGTAAATGAGATCTCTAAAAGTTCTGAAAATCTGAAAACTTGGGAAACAAGTTTCCATCTCTGCTCTGCTTTATAAAGTAGAAGTGAAAACACTGGAGGTGGTTATAGCAAGACTTACGCAAATAAGTGGGGCCAGACTCCCACCAGAGGGCTCTACTCAAAGAAAAGACCCAAGATACACACAAAAGTTCGGTAAATAGATGAACACGAACGTTCTAAGGAAATTAAATGTCTGAAGTATCATTTTAAAATGAATCCTCTCTTAAATGAGTTACTTCCACTGCTCACTCAACCGTGCTGGACAAGAAAGCCTCTGCTATATGGTCTGACTGGTGTGTTAGCTTTGTGTGTCTCTTTTTAGCCTCCCTACATAGCCCCTGAGAAAATGATACTTGGACTTCCATAACCTGCATGGCTACCCTTCGCACTCCAAGGGCCACCTGCAAACAGGGGCCGATGGAGACTGCTATGTCATTCAGCATGCTTGCCGAGCCCCTTGCAGATACAGTGCCGATCAGGAACGGGGGTACGGCATTAAACAGGGGGCTCCCCCTCGTTCTCGGGCAGTCTACCAGCTAGATGGAGCAAATGGTCCCACAGCTAAGGCTCAGACGTGAGCATGAGCTGGACAGTGTGAGAAAGAAAGAGGACACTTCTTCAGAGGGGAGGTGACAAGGCTAATGTGACCCATGAGACACATGAGCTGCCAGCCACTTTTGTAGCTGAATGAGATCTTTCATCCCACTAAGCAGAATTTTGTGCAAAAGCAAAGGCTCTGGCCAACTAGGGAAACGTAACAAAGTGGAAATATTTGAAAGCAAGGCTGTACAACCCAGTGCTGCCCACTCCACCACTAATGTTGAAAACAGGTGCCACGCATTCTACAAATACCTGGCCAGTAGTGTTCCGAAGTCTCCATGTCGTGAAAAACAAGCAGACACCGAAGAAGTGTCCCAGGTTGGAGGAGACTAAAGACACAGGAGAACTAAACGCAACACGGGATCCTAGATCACGGATCTAAAAAAGGACATTTGTGGAAGAACTGGCAAAATGCAACTCAATCCTCTTCTTTCGTTAATGGTACAGAAGCAATGCTACTTTCCAAGTTGTGAGAGTTGTACTCTGGTTAGGTAAGAAGTTAGCATCAGGGGCAGCTAGTGAAGGGCAGACAGGACTCTCTGAACAACTTCAGCACACCTTCTGTACGTCTAAGAGCATCTCCAACAGGCACCGGGTGTGGTCAGGTTGGGAGGCACCTCCCGTCCACAGGTGTCTAAGTGAAGGGGCTGGGCTATAGCTCCCATCTTCAGGTGAAGATGCTGGAACTCCTCCTCCCAGGCAAAGAGGAGGCTCTCCTGGCCACGCATCCAGAGACAGAGCACAGACTAAGTGTCAGGTATGTGTCAAACTCCTGCAACAAGGGGCAGGAGGTGCAGAAGGAAGGGCTGAGTCGTATCTGCCCCATGATTTAGTGTTTAGTGCTGGTCACTGTAGTCACCCACTATGTCCTGAGCACAGTGACACTCCTTACGTAGGGGTCCTCCTTTATTCTGATGGCATCCCCATATCTCTGAGGGCTAGAGAGGGACCCAGCTCGTAGGTAGCAGAAGGACTCCAACCAAACGCTGCCAGTCCCCAGAGCCAGTCCCCCAGAAGAGCTGGCCACAGAGGCATTAACAACCATGGCTCTGGTGCAGTTCCAGGGCATTTCCAGAGGCTGGAGCTTTATGAATTCCAGGGAGCCGCCCACACTCCAGGGCCAGCAAGTCTCTTTGCTGTTTCCTCTCTTGCAGCTGCCTGGCAGCCCGTGAGGGTCTGCATCAGTCCTGCTGGGACACACGGACCCCGCTTCCTGCACAGACAGTAAGCCCAACACTTGCCCATCACCCACTCACCATTAAGGGTCCTTGCTGACGGATCTGACTGCAGTCCCCAGAGCTGCTCCCTGAGCCCGCTGTCCACGGATCCCAGATACGTTCGCCATCCAGGTCATTCTCACAGTCATTTCTGCTGAGAAACCAGTCCATACTGGCCAGCACGGAGAGTCAGACACAGGCCGTCTGATGGTGCTAGCGAAAACTGCTCTTGTTCACAGTCCCAGCAATAACAAAACCAGTAATAGCTGTAGCAGCTCCTGCCCCCTGGCGAGTCACTGCGTACTGGACATTGCTGTACACTTCACATGGCTCTTCGCCAATTTTGAACACAGCTGTCAAAGGGGAGCACTGCTAAGGGGGCCCTCACTGCAGACAGAGGTGAGGCTGAGTGCAGTTCCTGTCTTAGTGGGGTTGCAGACACGCAGACCACAAAGCTTGGGTGTGTCCACTCGCAGAGCCACTCCTTCCCACAGGGCTGCGAGACCCCCACACGCAGGACAGCCTAGACTCTTCCTGCATCACTGCCAAGCCTCACGGCAGTACAGTAACCCCATTGTGCAATGCAGGTTGACACAAGGAGTTGTGAAAACAGGAAGAGCCCGTTGTGTGTATCATGCTAATGTGTGCAGACATCGTGCTGCCTGTCCTCGAATAAAGGGCCACATGTTCCCACCTGTAGTTCTGCTGCAAATCTCCAAGAACACAGCTAGTCAATGGCAGATCTGGGGTACAACCTGGGCCTCTCTGGCTTTCCACAGACCTCCCCCTTCTACCACCTACAAAGGCAGGTGCCACTGGTAATGTCCCATCAGTCTGGAAGGAGCCCTACCAAGATGTGGAATTGTGCAGGGACCATTTAGGAACCTGGTGTTTGCGGCAATGACAGTGACTCTGCCCACCCCACCCCCCGAGGCCAGACATTTCCTCTTGTTTCCAAAGTGGAAGTTCGTAGGAAACCAAGCACACGTCCCCGTCTGCCTGCCCTGCCTGCTCCATGCAGACGGGCTGGTGTCACAGAAGCCCTAACCTGCCACCTCTGCAGCTACGATTTGAGAGGGGCTGGGGCTGGCCCAGGAAGCCAGCCCAGGCTCAAATGCTGAGCGGACACAGGAGCCCTCAGAGCACATGCAAATGGATCCTGCAGCATTTCCCAGCCCCTGGAGGTCCAAACCAATCCCAGTCCTGCTCCAACCTCCAAAGATATAAAGAGAGCAGCAGCCACAAACCCTGGGCCTGGGCTGAGGCATGAGCTGAGAGGGGGTGAGACCCACTGCCTCGCTCAGCAGCATTCTGCTCCCCACTGTCTCCCACTGTCTCCCACTGTCCCCACTGCTGCCACACTGGCAGCTACCCGGGCTCTGGGATGCTGTTTTTTAAAACCATAAAATCCCCTCCCACTCCTGTGCCTTTCTAGGGCCTGTGCCCTCAGGTTGCCTATGGTGTTCATGATTCCTGGCCCATCCCTATTGCACAGAATGCCTGCTGTGGGGGGAGGTCCATGGCTGGGAGAACGAGAGAAAGCAAACTTCAGCATGTGACCATGCTTCTGTTTCACCATCTGAGAAAAAAGGCTGAGAAACAACAGCGTGCCTCATCCCAGCACTCAGAGTGCACGGGGCCGGGCAGCCGGCAAGGGCATGTGGGCTCCATGGGCTACAGAGACACAGGCAGAGCTCTGGGGTCGAGCGTGACCCCACGACAAGATGCAGAGACACAGAGGCGTGCAGGGCAAGAGCTCTGGCCCAGCTCTGCCCCACATTCATGGCTGGGTGACCTCCCAACAGGTTACTTCCACTTCTGGACCTTGGTTTCCTTTTTCTAATGAATACGCATGACTGCATTAGAGGAGAACCAAGATTTTGCAATACCCACCCCCCCACAGCTGCCCGCCCTGAGGGGCCAGGGGTGGAAAGAGGGTCCTCTGCTCCTGCCGCTCAAGGAATCCTCCCCAGTCAGGCTGGGGACAACTGTCTGGTACAGCTACTGCATGTTAAAGCAGATATTCACAGTTGTGACGAGGGTAGGACCCCACAAAAGGATTCCAAGGGGTTTCAGGAGATTGGGCCTAGCAACGGAGTACATGCTCAGAGGACCTCGGGGATGGGAAGCCATCGTCACTCTGTGAGATGGAGCCGGGAGACAAAGTTGGTGGGTGAGTCACCAGGGATAACGAGCTTTGAGACAGGAAGACTCAGATACTTTCTGACACCATTTCCAAGCCCTGATGAGACCAACCATGTACTTAGCCCCCGAGGGAAGCCCAGAGCCATGGGGAAGGGGGGTCTAGCTTCAATCTGGGCAGCCCAGCCTTGGAGGCAGCTGGCCTCCAGTTCCCACCCCAGCCCCAAAGAGCTGAGGCTGGAAACCATGCCCCACGCTCCGGGGGATCTCCCTGGCTATTTTTGGAAGCACAGGGACTCCTGGCACCCCACTCAGAGCTGCTCCCCACTCTAATAAGCCCAGGAGTCCCTGCCACAACATTTTCTCCTCGGAAGGAGCTGGTTTCTCTGTAAGTGAGCGTGATGCTCTCTTGGCAGCAGCAGCAATCACGCCCTGAGTCCCAGCCCCAGCCAAGGGAGAAGGAACCAGGGGCAGGCAGAACCAGGGTGGGCTGGTGTGGCTGACTATCTCCACCTAAGGGCAAGGGCAATGCTGCTGCCCTGTGCCTTCCTCCAGCCCAGTCATGCTTCCCAGAGAGGCCTGGGCTCACCCTTCCTTCCGGTTCTCCGGCCATGAGGAACGTTGACCAGAGGCTGAGTAGCTCTTCCTGGCCCCTGCAGAGGAGCTGTGCTGAGCTCGGCCTGGGCCATGACACAGCCCCGCAGGCCTGGAACCCAGGCTTCTCTCCTCCTACCCTCCTCTCTGCCCCTTCCTGACCAGCCTGCACCTGCCTTCCAAGCCTGCCTCCCAAAGCCACAGCCCAGCCTCCTCTCATGGCCTTATCCAGAACTCCCTTCAACAACTTCCCTGAAGTATAAAGTCTAAGCCTTTTGCCCCTTCCTTTTGACCTTCCTAAATGACCCCTGCTGCTCTTTTGTGGAGAGCCTATACTTCAGCGAGAGCTGATCTGTCCTTTGGCTCTCCCCCGACCTTTTCCCTTTGCCTCATCCTCTCTATTTCCTCATCTTTGAATGTCACCATTTCCCCACCTGCCCTCTTTCTCAGCTGTCCAAATCCTACCGACCCTTCACGGGGCAAAGCCTACCTCCTAGAAGGAGGCTTCCCTGACTGCAGGAGCTCGTGGGATCTCTTCCCTCGGCACTACCAGAGTTTAACAAGTTGATGTCTGTAGCTGGTGTCCATCATAGAGCTGAGGAGCATCGGAGATCCCCGGGGAAGGTGGACAGGTGAGAAAGGAAGTGTTCCACCTTCACTGGGTGTGGGCACCTGGGCTATGCAAATGAGCTGTGAACTGCAGGTGTCCCTCCAAGAGGCCCAGAGCACAGTATGCCCAAGGCGGGTATGGAAAAGCATCGTGTTTCTCCCGCTGAGCGCCCACCTGTAGTAAGTGCTCAGCAAAACTGGCCGAATGAATACATGTTGTGCTGGCAAGTGACACTGTGACACAGAGCTGTTCCCGCCCAGACGGGGTCAGCAGGGGTCCCTCCCAGAAGGCTAGGTTGAGATCGGAAGCTAGAGCAGGAGCTGCAGAAAAAGCAGAACGAGCCGTAATGTCTGGCAAGTGAATGTACTCAGACAAGCCAGATGGGTCTTCCAAAAACTGAAGCCAGAGGGGCTGAGAGAGAAGTGAAAAGCCGCCCCCCAGTTGGAGCTCAGTGGCTGGGTTTGTGTTAGCGAGCAGAGGCGCATCCCTGCAGCCGTCCCCCGAGCTTACGCTCAGATTGGCACAGGCCCATTGGTTGCACTTTACACACTCCACGGTTAAAGAATGGTTCACATTTCATGTGTACGTCTATCCCCCAGCCTCTAGCACCACCCCGGCCCCTGGGGGCACCCTTAATAAATACAGTGCTTGTGGGTTGATGGGCTGGGTGGGGCTGGAAAACTGGGGAGAACATGTCCCACTTAAAGGAGGCCCCTCGGTCTATTGTGGCCCTAAGAGAATGTCCCAGAACTTCCGGTGTATCAAAACAAGACTAAAATCTGAACTTGTATTTGTACTTCCCTTATTTTAAAATGTGGGTAACGAATGTATCGCTGTTTGAGCCAAATCAGCTGGATGGTTCAGACCCAGCTTGCGTCCTACCCTCACATCATCTAAGACACCAAAGCTAAACAAACAGTCACCATTTAAAGACATGTTGGGGTTTTCAAACATCTCACAACAGCCCTCTGACCAAGAGGGGCGGGAGTTATTACCACCTCTTTAGGAGCTGAAAAACCAGGCCCAGAGAGGCTTACTAATTTTCCCAAGGTCAATCAGCTAGTTAGCAGCTGAGGCAGGATCAGAGCTCACATCTCAACACGTTCTCACAGGCTCTTCCCCTAAACCCCACCTCCAGGCCCTAATGGACAGTAGAATCAAAGCAGCCATCAGAATAATCAGATACACAGGGACCTTGACATCAGCTAGCTCGTCACGGTGTCCCTAGAAGTGAAACAGACAAGCATCAACTAGATTGCTCCCCAAGCTGCACGAATGGAAGAGTTGTTCTCGGGAGGCCATTAGAAGTCGAACTTCAATCACCAGAACAGGGATTCATAACCCTATTGTCAGTTCCAAGATGTGAGCCAATTTATAGACCCAGACACCTTGAAGGAAGTGGAGGCTGGGTCCCCTTGAGGAAGAACCTTGCAAAACTGCCAAAATTTCACACTGTTCGTCTTTCTCCCAGCCTTCCCCCAAAGGATCAACAGCCTTTCATCAGGATGATTCTGCATGGGAGAATGGGAAATAAACAGACTTTTCAGGGATTAGCAGACACTGGCCCTGAACTGACTTGATTCCATCACCCTAGCCCCACCGGGGCTGGTAGGGGCCGTGGACATCATGTGGTCAATGTGGTTTTGAGCTCACGTCCTTCTCACAATGGGTCCAATGGGCCCCTGAATCCCTTCTGTGGGTTCCAGAATGCATAGTTGGACCAGGCGTCCTCAGCAACTGGCAAACCCCCCACAGCAAAGAACCAGCTGGATCCCTTTGAGCTGCTCAGAGAATATATCCAAACCTGGAAATAACGCACAGGGGCACCTAAGGCCCATCTGACTCTCTAGGGGACAGTCCTTTATTTACTGTTTACTACCCATAAGGGACCCAGCCCTGTGAGAGATGCCACAGAGGCACAATGACTTCCACCCAGTAGGGAAGAGAATCCCAAACGTTATGACTTCATTGCTCTGTAAGACATTCATAAGCTTCGTCTTGATTGGCAATCTTATTCTAGCTGCTTTCTTCCTTCCACTGATATCTATTTCTCGTATCATCTTTTTTTTTTTTAAGATTTTTAATTATTTATTTATTTGTCAGAGAGAGAGAGAGCGAGAGCGAGCACCGGCAGACGGAGGCAGAGGGAGAGAAGCAGGTTCCCTGCCAAGCAAGGAGCCCGATGTGGGACTCCATCCCAGGACGCTGGGATCATGACCTGAGCCAAAGGCAGCTGCTTAACCAACTGAGCCACCCAGGCGTCCCTCGTATCCTCTTTTGAACCTGACTTTGTCATCTCTCTGGTTCCCTCACTAATGACTTAAATACATCTTTGACATGTAATGGTTTGAGAAAGATGTTTTTAACCTTTTGAAAATTATTACTTTAACAGTGTACATGACTCAAAAAGTAAAACCCCACAGGGAAATTCAGCCATGGGGTGGATGGGTCAAGAGGCTGAGTGAACTCCGTTGGCTCATGGCTTCTCCCCACATCCAGCTCCCTGCCCAGCTCACCCGGAGGACAGTCTACACACTCCCTCCTCTAATGGTGACTCATGGCTCAGTCTGGGCCGCCGTGGCTGCACCACAGCCCTCACTGTGCCAGACAGCTGATTCCAGACCCTATGTGGGAGATGGGCACTTTCCAAGTAATGCAAAGCTTGACATCCTCTCCAGAAGTCAGAGAAGAAGACCAGGGGAATGGCCCATGCCATCCGGGCAGCCTAGGGGCCAGTGGATCCTTTTGGTAAATAACTTCAAAAATAAACGGGAGAAATGGCAGCAGCTGCCAAGTCCCTCTCCTGGGCTCTCCATGAGATGAAGTGAGCTTGTCCAATGGGGAGCAGGGGGCAGGGCCACTGGTGTGAGTGAGAGAGAGAGAGAGAGAGAGAGTGTGTGTGTGTGTGTGTGTGTCTTGGAGGATAGGGTGGGAGGTGTGGCATGGGCTCCCCAGGGTTCAACTCAAGCTGCCTTTCTTCTGGAAGGCTCCCCTGACCATGTGGCATCCCAGTAGGTGCCCTTCTCTGAAAGAGCCCTTGTTGTGCACGGTACCTCATGCTGCACTTGATCATGCTGCTTACTGTATCAGGCATCAGGAGGCCTGGGTCTTCATTCTTGTGCTGTCTCCTGTTAGCTGTGTGACCTTGGGCATCACTTAACTTCTCATTCTCTCTCTAAAGCCAGTTTTCTCACCTATGAAGTGTGAATAACAACTGCTTTCTCTACTTTATGGGACAGTAAGGATCAGATCCTAGGTTTGCATCCTGCCTCTGTACGTACAATATCAACAAGGAGAGACATTGGGAAATCTACTTAATTGCTCTTGCTCCTTCTACTCCTATTTGAAAGGGGATGATGCTAATAACAGCACCTACCCCACTGGGTTGTTGCAAAGATTAAGTGAGATACTGTGCTGAGTGATTATTTTGATGCCTGGCATAACAGAAGTGTTCAATAAAGGCTAACATTGCACTGAAAATGCCTTAGGCTGCAGGATGCTTATCAAATGAGGAGTTTTATCATTACGATCGACTATTATATTATTTTCTGAATATTTCAGATGTGTTACTTTTACCTCCTCGGGTAAGTTTCAAACTCATGACATCACAAATATTTACTGAATACCTTCCAAGGGTTGAAATGTGGACACTGAAATAGGGAGGACATCTGATCTCTTCCCAGAGATCAGAGCTCAGTGGGAGAGACAGGCACAAAGGTGATTAAAATGTCACACGATAGAGCTAACAGCATGGGAGAAGGTCGCCTAACCAAGCTGGAGCCTCAAAAGGCAAGCCTCTAGGACACATGCTTTAAAAAATCCCCTCCCTGTTCTTCCAGGCCCTTATCCTCTGTTCCCAAGTCAGGGTTTTGTGTAGACTAGAAGCTCAGTATATATTTGTTAAATAAACATGAAGAATTGAGTAACCTCTCTCTATCACCTAGGTCACCCAGAGTCCCTCTGGTGGGGCGAGGAGAGGAAGGGAAGCAATATTATCACAGCAGAAGCTGACACAGCCCCAACACCGGGCAGGGTGTCCACACAGGGGCCAGTGATGCTCAAACTGGTTGTATAGCCCTCTCTTCCTGACGCTGCCTTCAGCGTCGGATCAGCAACTAGAGATCAGCCCCAGTTGCAGTATTTATATAATGAAATTGGCAAATGCTACCCAACAGGGCATCATTTTTTCCTTGGAGACCTGGTTGTTAGAATTTACCAGCATACAACTGTATGGATTTCTTACAATAATCTACTTTACTGATGAAGAAATGAGGGTGCAGAAAGGTGAAGCAATTTGTTGCAAGTCACACCTAGAAGCTAGACTTAGGATTTGAATGTGTCTCACTCCAAAGCTCTGGACTTTCCCTCTGTTACTTATGGCTGTCCCCTCCCTGTCAGACCCTAGCAGGCTTGATCAGGAGCAAATTAGCACATCCTCTGTACCTTGTCCCGGCTAGAGGGGACAGCAGAAGAGCTTCACTGTCTACTCAATCTCCTCGGAAATAATCAGGACTCCCTGGACCCAGGCTGTGTTCCGTAGGAACCCCACAATATCTGCCCAGTTTATTAGCTGCTGGGGGACCCCTTGTTCAGCTCCACCAAGAATGAATGAACCTATGGAAAGATGTTCAAAGTCACTAGTCATTAAAAATGCAAATCGTGGGGCACCTGGGTGGCTCAGAGGGTTAAGCCTCTGCCTTTGGCTCAGGTCATGATCTCAGTCCTGGGATTGAGCCCCGAATCGGGCTCTCTGCTCAGCGGGGAGCCTGCTTCCCTCTCTCGCTCTGCCTATCTCTCTGCCTGCCTCTCTGCCTACTTGAGATCTCTCTCTGTCAAATAAATAAAATCTTAAAAAAAAATGCAAATCGTGGGCACCTGGGTGGCTCAGTCAGTTAAGCATCTGCCTTCAGCTTAGTGCATGATCCCAGGGTCCTGGGATCAAGGCCCGAACTGGACTCCCTGCTCAGCGGGGAGTCTGCTTCTCCCTCTCTCTCTGGTCCTCCCCCTTCTTGTGTGTACACTCTCACTCTCTTTGTTGAATAAATAAATGAAATCTTTAAAAAAAAAAAAAAAGAAATGCAAATCAATAAGATACCACCTCCCACCATGAGGAGAGCCGTTTAAAGACAGAACGTAACAAGTGTTGACAAGGACTTGGAGAAATGGAACCCTGTGTGCTACTGCTGGGAATGTGAAAGGTTGGAACCACTGTGGAAAAATACGGAGGTTCCTCCACAAATTAACACTAGAACCACCATATGATCCCGCAGTCCAACTTCCGGGTTTATAATCAAAAGCATGAAAAGCAGATCTTGGAGGTATTTGCGCACTCATGTTCATAGCAACATTATTCACAACAGCCAGGAGGAGCAACTCAGGTGTCCATCAAATGGGTGAAATGGCTTTTTAAAAATGTGACCTATACATACAATGGAATATAATTCAGCCTTTAAAAAGCAGGAAATTCTGATGAATCTTAAGGACATTATGTGAAATGAAATCAGCCAGTCCCCAAAAGAAAAGCACTGTATAATTCACTTATATGAGGTGTATCAAGTGGTCAGACTCACAGAAACAGGAAATGGCATGGTGGCTGCCAGGACTAGGGGTTGGGGGGGGGCAGGTGGGGAAACAGAGAATTAGAGTTTAATCAGCATAGAGTTTCAGTGTTGCAAAAGGAGAAAGTTCTGGAATGTGTCACACAACAATGTGAATATACTTCATACTACTGAACTGTACACTTAGAAAATGGTTAAGGTGAGGGTGTGCCTAGTTGGCTCAGTTGGTTGAGTGACCAACTCTTGACCTCAGCTCAGATCTCAGGGTGGTGAGTTCAAGCCCCACGTTGGGCTCCATGCTGGTCGTGAAGCTACTTTAAAAAAAAAAAAAAATTGTTAACTACAATGAGATACCACCTCACACCAGTCAGAATGACTAAAATTAATAAGTCAGGAAACAACTGATGTTGGCGAGGATGCGGAGAAAGGGAAACCCTCCTACGCTGTTAGTGGGAATGCAAGCTGGTGCAACCGCTCTGGAAAACAGCAGGAGGTTCCTCAAAATGTTGAAAATAGAGCTACTCTACGACCCAGCAATCGCACTATTGGGTATCTACCCCAAAGATACAAATGTAGTGATCTGAAGGGGCACGTGCACCCAAATGTTCATAGCAGCAATGTCCACAATAGCCAAACTATGGAAAGAGCCTAGACGTCCATCAACAGATGAATGGATAAAGAAGATGTGGTGTATATATACACAATGGAATATTACTCAGCCATCAAAAAACTGAAATCTTGCTATTTGCAACCATGTGGATGGAACTAGAGGGCATTATGCTAAACAAAATAAATCAGAGAAAGACAATTATCATATGATCTCACTGATATGTGGGATTTAAGAAACCAAAGAGAGGATCATAGGGGAAGAGAGGAAAAAATAAAACGAGATGAAATCAGAGAGGGAGACAAACTGTAAGAGACTCTTAATCCTAGGATATAAACTGAGGGTTGCTAGAGGGGAGGGAGGTCGGGGGATGGAGTAACTGGGTGATGGGCATTAAGGAGGGCACGTGATGAAATGAGCACTGATATATAAGACTGATGAATCATTGACCTCTGAAACCAATAATACATTATATGTTAATCAATTGAATTTATTTTTTAAGATTTTATGTATTTATTTGACAGAGAGAGATCACAAGTAGGCAGAGAGGCAGGCAGAGAGAGAGAGGAGGAAGCAGGCTCCCCGCCGAGCAGAAAGCCCCATGTGGGACTCGATCCCAGGACCCTGAGATCATGACCTGAGCCGAAGGCAGAGGCTTAACCCACTGAGCCACCCAGGAGCCCCTAATCAATTGAATTTAAATTTAAGAAAAGGGAAAAAATGGTTAAGATGGCACATTTTGTTATGTGTTTCTTACCATGATAAAAAAAAAAAAAAAAGAAAGAAAAGGAAATTAAGGCTGGCTTCCCATAGAGTTTACCTCCCCCTCCTCAAAAAAAGGAGAGACAAAACCTGGGGCTCACTGTGGGCCTTCATGGGCATCCCCTGAGCCCCTGAGCCCCTGAGAGGCAACTGCCTCCGTGCAAGCTGCTGGGCCGGAAGGTTGACCTCCTGTGATCTAACTAGCTCTGGAGGTGACCACTGTCCAAGATCCTCCCATGAGGAACCTGAGACTGTCAGTAATTTGCACCAGTCTCCAGAACTAAGTAGGATGGAGGTGTAAGGACCTATTTTATATTTTTATATTTTAGCCAGAGGCTTCCCTGCTCCCCTTCCCCCAGGGGATTTACTTAAAAACAAGTCCCGGAAACCAGCCTTAGGTAACAAAGCTCAAATACAAGGGTGGGTCAGGCCAGGTGGAGACTTCGGATCAGAGAGGGGGAAGCATACTGTCTCCCTAGTTACCAAGGAGTATGGCCCCCGCCCTTTGGGAGCCTTTTGGCGCCAATCCTAACCAAGGTATGATAGGCTGGTTCAAATGTTTACTAGGGTAAGTTGTAATTCAATTGGTCACCTAGCATCATTGTAAATGTAACACATTTTTCTGCTTTCTGCAGCTTCTGCCAGCACCGCCTCTGAGCTCTGTCTGCACCATGAAAGCCCAGCCTCAAAAACACCTAATTTGGTAATTATGTGCTGGCCTGGCGGCCACTCCCCAGGCTGACGGTTTGAGGCTGCTCCTGGTCACTATGAAGCGAGCAGTTCCGTGCAGCTGATGGGCTGTGTCCCCTGGCTCTGCCTCATTAGAGCCAGGGCCAATCCTGGAAGCTCAGTCCTGGAAGCTGAATCCAACAGCAGCTTCGTGTTCTGGGGCTGCTCACTGGGCTGGGGCGTGCGGGCCAGAACCAGCCCCGGAGGAGGAAGGCCCCTGAGGCCCTGAGCCCCCCTCCTCCTGGGAGTGGCAGCAGGAGCTGATAGTGAGGAACTGGAGACTGCCTGAAAGGGATTAAAAGGGCAAAACAAGACTTCCTTAGCCTCCCTGAGGGGCTCCCAGCTAGCTGGTGATACAGCCCAGAGCTGCAATTAGGAAAACAACTGCCTGAGCCATAGCTCAGCTGGTTAAAGCGTGTGTCGCCCGAGCATTTAGCAATTTTCACGCATAAACACACATATCTCTGTAAAACACACACGTCGGGTTTTTTTTTTTTTTTAATTATAAAATGATTTTCTGGCCCTCAGATTTTGATACACGTTTCTCTCACTGATTCTCCCATTCCCTGTCTCGCTCTCCTTCTTCCTGTGTCTGTGATCTCTGGCCACGTGGGTGACACTAAAGGCCGGGTGCAGGCCAACAAATATCACCTGGAAAAAAAAACGAGAAAAGGGTTGTGTTTCCTGCTTCTTGATGTTTGCTGATAGGGAAACACAAGCCATTATGGTTTTTGCTGGAGAAAGCACAGGGATCCCCCTTGTGTTAGCACACACATTTCCTGCTTCCTCCAAATGTGTCAGCCAAAATGCACTCACTAACTTATTTGGAAGGACATGTATCCACTGTGATCCGCAAAAAAAAAAAAAAAAAAAAAAAAAAAAAATGCTGGTCCATCATAACCTATGCTGTGTGTGTACCGCCACAAACAAGCCCTGATTATCGTGTGTGCATTTGTATCCCTGTGCATATCCCTATGCATATGCATTAGCACCTACTGAAGCTCAGGGTCTCCTGTGTGCTTAAACACTAAGGACAGGAAGATGCCCTAATTGATCTCACAAGCTGGGGATCAGGGGATGAGGTGGGGTGGGAAGAGAAGAGGAAGAAGTCTTGGTAACACATGGTGCCTTGCACTGTGTTAAAAGCAAGACAAGAGGATCCAATGATGTCACTGAGGCTAAGGCCCGTGTCATGGAATCTAGACTCAGGGGCGTCTGGGTGGCATGGACAATTAAGCATCTGCCTTCGGCTCAGGTCATGATCTCAGGGTTCTGGGATCAAGCCCCACACTGGGCTCCCTGCTCAGCAGGTAGCCTGCTTCTCCCTCCCTCTGCCTCTCTCCCCCGGCTTGTGCTCTCTCTCTCTCAAAAAAAATAAATGGAATTTTTAAAAAAGGAAAAGAAAAGAAAAGGAAGAAGAAGGAAACCTAGGCTCAGTTACAGTTTTGGCTTCTTCCGGAAATGGAATCTTAAACGGCTCAGTCAGAGATCACCTCATTTACCCAGTGAATTATCTGCCTGAAGGACCTGTGCCATTCCCTACGGAGAGTGACCTTGCCACCACGGATCATTGGTCTTTTTTACTGGTTTACTGGTTTTACTGGTCTTTGCCAGTAAAACTTCCTTGTCCCACTCCCTTTTGCCTATAAACGTCTTTCATTTCATACAACTCCTTGGAGTCCCTTTCCATCTGCTTGATGGGATGCTGCCTCATGCATGAATCATTGAATAAAGTTAGTAAGATCTTTGAAGTGTACTCTATTGAGGGGCACCTGGGTAGCTCAATCACTTAACCGACTCACTCTTGATTTTCCCTCAGGTCATGATCTAGGGTGGTGAGATGGAGGCCTGCATCAGGCTCCACATTCAACGTGGAGTCTGCTTGAGATTCTCTCTGTCTGTCTCTGCTCCTCTCCCTACTTGTGTGCATACTCTATTTCATTCAATAAATATATAAAATCTTTGAAAAATTAAAAAGCAAATAAAATGTACTCAGTTGCATTTTGTCTCGCTAACCTCTGTGATGAAAGTGAAGGCCACGGGACTCCTGGTGGTTCAGTCAGTTAAGCGTCTGCCTTCGGCCCAGGTCATAATCCTGGAATCCCAGGCTCGAGTCCATGTCAGGCTCCTTGCTTGGCAAGGAGCCTGCTTCTCCCTCTGCCTGTTCTGTCTGCTGCTCTCCCTGCTTGTGCTCTCTCTCTCTCTCTGATAAATAAATAAATAAAATCTTTAAAAAAAAAAAAAAGAAAAGAAAGTGAAGGCCATGACCCTGGCCTGTGGGAGAGCTTCACGATGCTGAGCAGCCATGAGGGGGTAGCTGTACCTTCTTCCCTAACCCCCACCACAACCTGTCACAGTGAGGGGATTCACTTTTCTTTCAGGGCTTACATAATTGCTGAGCATCTAGAGCGAACCCGATCATTACTGACCAATATCCAGATTGGAAAAGCCCAGAAGGGCAGGCTTTGGGGGTCCGGTTCCACTGGGAGATGTTACAGCAGTTCCAAGTGTTGTCACATTGGCTTCTCAGGAAGCCAGGAAGGTGAATTCATCACAACGTAAATCTGCAAGGCTTCAGGGACCATATTTGCAGACATGTAATATTTATGAGGTGCCTAGAAAACTCCCTACCATCGTCATCATCTCCATGTCTGTAAGAACTGGCCAGCTGGACACACCTAATGATGGGGTTTCCTGGGAGGCTCTGGCTGGTAATGCAGAGCGTGTCTCCACTAGCCTCTGTCTGGGAGATACCAGCTCTCCTCAGCAGGGAGCTCCCCACAGCTCTCTCCCTCCACCCCCACAAAGCTGAACTCAGGAGCTCCACCCCCACCACATCAGGGAGCTTCTGGGGACATACTCTGTGCATGACCAAACTCTGGCCAGATGCAGGAGTTGATGACTTTATTCCCACTGGCTGGTAGAGATCAGGGACTCCCATGGCAGACGGACATTACTTTGTGGGAGGTACACTCAGAGAGTGAAAAGACTTGGATTTTGGTCCTGCTCTGCCCCTAAGAAACCTTGAAGAATGCTCCTGGCTTTCTTAATCCTCATTACTCTCACTTATGAAATGAGAGCATCAACACATAGGAGGCCTTAGTAAATGCCTGCAGGACGAATGTGAGTGAACAACCGCAAATCCCTGAGTTCCTTATAGTCTATACAAGGCACTTAGCATGTGCCCCCAGCAACCACCCTCCTGGTCCTGAGCCCAGGGCTGAAGGGCCTCCCCTCTCTGGAACTCTGAAGGGACCCCCTGCCTCCCTTTTCTTCCTCCAAACTCCCTTTACCTCACCCTCTTACTACCCACTGTGCCAGGAGGCCAATGAATCCCAGTTAATCCCCAAGTTCCCACTGTACTAATTGCTTTCTTTCTTGTCCTTACTTGCCTTCCAACGTGGGAGATGAAGCTTCATTTCGGTAAGCGGGCAGCTGTCCCAACAACAGGTAACTGGAAGGGAAATGGGGCGCCTGGGTGCCTCAGTTGGTTAAGCATCTGCCTTTTGCTCAGGTCATGTCCCAGGGTCCTGGGATCAAGCTCCATATTGGGCTCCCTGCTTGGGGGAGAGTCTGCTTCTCCCTCTCCCCCTGCTTGTGTTCTCTCTCTTGTGCTCTCTCTCTCTCAAATAAATAAAATGTTTAAAAAAAAGAAAAAAAAGGAAGAGGCAAAGAATGCCTCCAGGACCAGGAACCAGCAAGTCAGGAAGCTCCCTACAGTGGGCTGAACGGTGTCCCCCCAAATTCATGTCTACCCAGTGCCGCAGATTCTGGCCTTATTTGGAAACAGGGCCTTAGCAAAGGTAACTAGTTAAGGATCTCAATGGGATTCTAACAGATGGGGGGGGGGACCTAAATCCAACAGCTAGTATCCTTATGAGAAGAGGCGAGGACAGAGAGTGACATGGAGAGACATAGATGATGTGAAGACGGAGGTTGAGATTGGAGCCAGGGGACACCATGAGCCGTGAGAAGCTAAAAGAGGCCAGGGATCCTAGAGCCTTCAGAGGGAACATGGCCTTGCGGGCACCTTGATTGCAGACTTCCAGCCTCCAGAACTAGGAGAGAATACCTTCCTGTTGTTTGAGACGACCTGTGGGTGGTATTTTGTTACTGAGGAAATGAATACATTCCCCAGGTTCCCTGGGACTTACAATGTTCAAGGCACATGGCTGGCGAATTCTGCAGAGGTCTGCCCACCTTCTGCCTCCCTCTAGAGACCCTCTCCCTGCCTGGGGCCCAGGGAGCCCACACAGGCTTGCAGCCATCCTACACCATGAGCTTTTCTTAGTGCATTTGGGAACCAAACAGAAGTCCTTAGAAAGAAAGGTCGTGGACATTGATTTCTCCAAGCTGCCTGCCTCATTTTTTCTCCAGGCCCTTCAGGATGCGATGTTTAAGTTTTCCAGCCAATCTCAGCCTGCCGTGCAAGAGGGCAGTATTCATTCGTTCACTCCTGCGTACATCCCCACATGCAACCATGATCTACTGACTGCTTCTTCCCACCAAGCATGTGCTCAGCACAGAGCATGGGAAGCACCCCTGCCCCTGCCCCTCCTGACTGTTCAATGACAAAGGGGCCATCAGTCCACCCTATTCTGTTATTATTAATGACAATACCGTCGTGTTCTAACAGCTTTTGCGTGTCATTTGATACACTGAGCCCCCACCTGCTTACAATCTGCTTCTCAGTGAGCAAGGAGGATGTTGATAGCTCTGCAGCTCTGTCCCTCAAAGCTGTGAGCCCATCAAAATATACTCGTACCAGCTCGGTTCGCTTCACTCATCTGTTTTTCTCAAGCGATGGAGTAGAGCTAAGTACAAAGGATCACCAACTCAGCCTTTTGGGACCCAGAAATGGGAAGAAAGGACAAAGGGTGAAACTGAAGGAACTTTCGATGAGGCTACCAGAGGCCTAGCCATTAGGCACGGCGCGGGGCACTGGTTGGGTGTGGTGGGACATCAGCAGGGTCCCTGGCAGGCCCTTGGTTTGTGGTCTGTGGAGAAATAGCCGCGACACTCTGGGAGCACGGATTTCTCATCCATGCATCAAGAGTTAGTCCGGGTCCCCAAGATTCTTGATGTGCTGGGGTCTCTCCAGTCTATGCTAATTGCTGGAGAGACTTTCTTTTCTTTTTTTTAAGATTTTATTTATTTATTTGAGAGAGAGAAAGCACAAGAGGTAGAAGTATCAGAAGGAGAAGCAGACTCCCCACCAAGCAGGGAACCCGATACAGAACTTGGTCCTGGGACTCTAGGATCATGACCTGAGATGAAGGCATATGCTTAACCAACTGAGCCACCCAGGGTCCCACTGGAGAAATTTTCTAGCCTGACTTAGAATACAGGGGATTTCAAGGATGAGCAGAAGACAGTGTGTCCTCTTGTGTTATTACTGTGTAGTCAGGGGCAAAGGATTCCCCTGATCACAGTCCCATCATGTGCAGTGCAATGGGCTGGTACCCAAGCCTGGAGAGGTAAGGACTTCATTCCCCTTCCTCAAGGAATTTGCCATTGACTGGGGAAACAGAGTAGTCAACAAGCAATTATAAACATTACAATATGGTGTAATAAATCTTACACTTCATGTTATAGAAATATAGAAGAGAGGTCCCTAGCCCAGGCTGGTGGGATTGTGGAGGGGGTAAACCAGGGAAGGCTCCCTGGAAGAGGTGATGTCTGTGCTCAGTTTTAAAGGCTGATGACTAGAAGTTAGCCTCTAAGGCCAAGGGCTGGAGCATTCAGGCAGAGAAAGCATCCTCAAAGGCTGGATATGGTATAGTGAGCACAGAGGACCTACAAATGTCAATAGATCCATTTGCTTTGCTCTTCCTTGTAACTGCCCCCTCTTCCATCTCTCATCCACAGTTTACACCCACTCATCACCCTCTGTTCTCGTCTGTTCTCTTTCTCTTCCATTCTCTGCAGATGAGGAGAGGAATGTCATCTAGTGAGTTTGGAGCTAGTGAGGGAGCAGAAGAGAACACCAGTGTGGGGAGACTGGAAAGGTGTGTCCCGTGTCAGCCTCCGCTCACACTGCGAATACAGCCTTCCCTGTCTCCCTCAGCCTTCCTCTGTCCTCCCGTGAAATCCCTGTTCCTTCACGGTGCATGCCACCCATCTATAACCTCGCCATCTGTCCCTGTCAGGGCCATTTCCTGGCTTCACAACGACTCTGGCACCTAGTTCCCTGGCCTGCACTCCAGCCCCAGTCCTGCCATGGACTTGGGTGGAATCCACATCCAGAACTTGGCCTCTCCGCTCCTTGATGCCCTCATCTCCAAGGACACTCTCCCTCTCAGTCACCTGTTCTCATGGTTGTACCCTGGACCTTGTCGTCACCCAGGACTGCTCTGCTCCTCTCATAATCAGAAGCCGAGTTATCCCTGCTCTGTGACCAGAGCTGCCTCCGTGTTCCAGCTCATGCTCTCGGTTCCTCCAAGTATACCAGGTCTCTGACCTCATCAATACCACCGGTCACTGCTTCCAGTCCCTTGTGCCCCATCCCCCAATATCTGCTGCCCTCTCTACTGGACTCAGGTTTGTGGCCCAATATTCAGATACTTTATACCAATATTCTTAGTTGCCTTGCTTCATGATCCTTAAATCATCCTTGGCTTCTCCCTTCCCCTCGTCCTCCACAGCTGACCACTCACCAAATTCTATTGAATTTTAAATAACTTTGCAAATCACTCCTCTCTTTCTATCTCCACTACCCCACCTCAGTCCAGGCCTCCAGCATCACTATCTTGACAACCAAAAATCCTGCTAGCCACCCTTCTCTCTATCTTGGTTCTGTTACACCAGCTCTCCCACCGGGCAGCCTCTATGATTTCTTTTTAATGCAAATGAAATCAGTTGAGTTATTCTCTGCCTTAAAACCCAACTTTCATAATGGCTTCTTGCCCTCAGGATGGAGTCTTCACAAGGCTCTGGAGTTCACAGTCTGGCCCTGCTACCTTGGACCTCAGCCTGTACCATCCCCAGCTCAAATTCCAGGCTTCAGCCCTTAGTCTTCTGGGTTCCTTGACTACTGCATGCTCTGAACTGAAGTTGATGACAACAGGGTATGGCCCAAGGGGACCTGGGGCTCTGCCATTCTCTCTTGCTGTAGGATATTGGGTTCTTCCAAAAATAACACTCTTGGAGTCAGGTCCCACCCTGTCTGTTTCCTCTTCTTGCAGCAATGTCTTTCTTCCCTCCAGAAGAGAGATGGAATTTGGAGCATAGACTGGGAAGGATCCTGTGGACATTTCAATGCCCTTACTAATTACAATGAGACTAATGAAATGAATATTTATTGAGAGCTTACCATGTGTCAGGTACTAGGCTAAGCACTTTTTATGCACAATTTATTTACTCCCCACCAGCCCTATGAAGTAAGTGTCATGGTCACCCCTATTTCATAGAAGAAAAACCTGAATCTCAAAGGGTTCTAGTAGCCTGATTGAGGTCACATTTCTGGTTACTGGCAGAATGCAGCTCTGAACCTCTGTCCGTCTGGCTTCCAAGTTCATCCTCTGAATCACTTTGTTATACTGAGTAGCTAGATGGGCAGGGTGTGGGTATCTCTTTTTAAGAAGTGATTTTGGGGGGTGCCTGGGTGGCTCGGTGGGTTGGGCCTCTGCCTTCAGCTTGGGCATGATCTCAGGGTCCTGGGATCGAGCCCCGCATCGGGCTCCTGCTCAGCAGGGAGCCTGCTTCCCCGTCTCTCTCTGCCTGCCTCTGCCTACTTGTGATCTGTCTGTCAAATAAATAAATAAAATCTTAAAAAAAAAAAAAAAAAGAAGTGATTTTGGGAAAGGTTGGCTCAAATTGTTACTGCTTTCAAAGGGTGTCAGGTAAATTATGCTCATCTGTACCTTTTAAGCTAAGGATCATTCCTGTTCCCAAAACCCTAAATCCCAGCTTCAAAGCAAACCATCCAGGGCTCCAAAGACAGACCCCAACGACTATTCCATCCTGCTTGTCCTCAGGTTCCCAGGCAGACCCAGACCAACACATTTCTAAGTGTTTCCTTGACAGCTCACCTAGCACCTTCTTCCCTATGTGTGTGTCTGGTTGAACCAGGTTCCCATATGCATCCGACTTCCATGCCCTGCAACAACTGTGAACAATTTCCAGCCACAGTATAATGTAACTTGTGGCTGCAGGTAATCAGAGGATGCTGGTTGAGGATGAAAGAAAGAAGGTAAGAGGCATCCTGCTGACCACTGACCCTGGCAGACACTCTTGCTGGGCTTCAAGTCAGTGTGGCCGAGGGGAAATAAGCCATTGCCCACCCACTCACTCACACTCGCCCATGCCACAATTTAAGTAAGTGGCTACCAAGTGCTCAGCAGTCCTTTCTGCTCTAACAGGTTCTGGAGACAAATGAAGCAGGCTCTGCTTCAGGAAGCTATCAGTCCCGTAGGGAAGACAAGAAATGCACAATCGAAAGAATAGCAATGAGCATTCAGAGAGCAATACACGAACAGAGCACCAGAGTTTCCCGAGGCCGTAACTCTAGTCCTTCCTAGCTCCGTGAGCCTGGGTAGTTTCGCGCAGCCTCTCTGAGCCTCAGTGGCCGCATCTGCAAAATAGAGGTTGTGACAGCTACCTCCAGGGCTTGCCATAAGAATCAGTCAGGGTAGGGCCAGAGAAAGTGATTTACAAATGCAAAAGAGACTGCTATGGCCTCAGGGGCTTTGAAAATTAAAAAGGAGCTCCAAAAGCAGAGTATTACTACTGCTCCACAGGGAGCAAGACGAATTACTAAAAGTGTTTTAAAATGCAAGAAGACCTCATGATCCCCCTGCCTTGGATGCTGTCCTTCTGCTAGCTACAAAATCCACTCCCCCACATCCTTTAAGTCTCTTCTCAGTTGTCACTTTCTCAGTGACATCCACCTTGACCACCATATTTAACAAGACAAACTTCCCTCTCCTCCCAGCCCAAAGCGCGCCCTATCCCAGAGCCCTCATCAATTTTCTCTCTTCTCAACTACTTACTGCCTTCTCGCACACTCAGTCACTTACGTTTTATATTTATTGCACACCATCTGTCTCCTCAAAGCAAGTTCCAGGAGGGCAGGGATCTTTGTGTTGTTGTTTTTTTTTCTTCATTAGTGGGTTTGCGACCAAAATGAGTGCCTAGTATCTAGCTCAGTAATTTGGGTTCCATGAGAGAACAGAAAGTGAAATTCATGCAGAATGGTAGCCACAGCTGAAGACATTCAGGGAGGAGTGAGTACGGGAAGACAGAACACAGAGTACAGATGTCAGCAGCCTGTCGGGTAGGACAAGGGCTGAGAGGCACGTGACCATCATGTGTGAAACACGAGCACTTTCAAATCTCAGAACAAAACCAGAGGTGTGCCTTGAAGCTCACTAGAGGCAACTTGAGTCCAGTCAAAGGAATCCAGCTTCTGCTCGGACAGTGAAGGGACTCCCATGTCATTGGGGCAGGAACGGGTGAATGACTTCACGGAGAGTAATCTCAGAGTATGTATTCATTTTCTACTATTAAGTAATAAATTATCCCCAAACTCAGCAACTTAGCACAACAAAATCACATTATCTGAATGAATTTTCTGTGCATCAGGAACTCAGGCAGCTCAGTTGAATGGTTTTGGCCCAGGTCTCTCAGAAGGCTAAAACTGAGTCCTTGGAAGTGGTCACAGTTATTTGAAGGCTTGCTGGGGAGGAAAGATCTACTTCCAAGACGGTCCAATCGCATGGCTCTTGACCGGAGGCTTCAGCTCCTTGCCATGCACACCTTTCCATAGGGCTGCCTGAGTGTCCTGACATGGCAGATGGCATTTCCCAGAAAGAGCGATCCAAGAAAGAATAAGGTAGAAGTCATGCACCTTTTCCGACCTATCCTCAGAAGTCCCGATCTGTCATTTAGGCATTGTCCAGGTGGTACACAGGTCTTCCCTATTTCATGTAGAAGGAGGTAACATAAAAGCATGAATACCAGGAGGTAGGGAGCATTGGGGGTCATCTTGGAAGTTGGCTGCCACAGATTGTAACTAAGGAAGTATCCAGAATGTATGGATGGCAGCACCAATCTAGGGAAAGCAGTCGTCACCTCTTACCACCTTCCTCTAGCTCACCAGAGAAGACTGTCAAAAAGCAGACTTTGTGCCAATGGTCATCGAGAGCAATCTAAGCCTTCAGTTATACACACTCTCCAAGGAAAGGTGTGTATGGAAATATCTTTGCTCCTTTGGGGGGCCTGACATTCTCTGCTTGGAACCTTAGATGCTAGGCTCTGCTTGTCAACACAATTCTCTTGTTGATCCTGCCATAAATGAACATAAGAACAAATCAGAATCCAAGAAAGGAAGGACTACTTGACCTGAGGAAGAAGACCAGGGAGGGGAACACCTGCCACGCCCTTGGAAATCTTCTATCTTCCCTAAACAGTAAAGCTTCATAATTGTCCAGAAAGAGATACATCAATTAGGAAAGAGTCTTCACCAGTGAAGGATTCAAAGAAAAGGAAAAGAGTCAAAGAAAGGGAACAGCTTTCAGGATTGGAGAGTCCTAGGGCCAGAAACTATAACGTTACATCCCTATCTTAAGCAGGACCATACTTCAACCAAAACGTGGATGGCACCTGCCTCTGCCATTAATGACCCCAACAGATGGAGAGAGCATGTATTTGTTCTAAGGATCTTAACGTGAGGTTCTTTGGGCTTTTCAACCACGGTAGAAGAAAGGAAAGTTTCCTTGTCCTTATGCACTGCTACTTTCTCCTTACTTGTGATTTTCAATAAAAAGTGGCCTATGCCAGAGGGCACCATGTCATGTTACAATGCCTATCAGGAAGGCTCCACCTGAACAAAATGATTGGTGCCAGAAGGGTGGGGGTGGAGGATGGGCAGAATGGGTGAAGGGAAGTGGGAGATACAGGCTTCCAGTAATGGAATGAATACGTCATAGAGATAAAGGGTACAGCAGAGGGATTATGGTCAACAGTATTGTAATAGTCTTGTATGATGACAAGATGGCAGCTACGCTTGTGGTGAGCCCAGCTTGTGGTGAGCCCAGCATAACGTATGGACCAGTGACTAGAGCTCCTTCCTCTTGCCAAAGATGAGTAAGAGCTTCTGGCTGGGGAGTACCAAAGATTGCAGTGCAGATAAGTGGAGAGCATAAGAAAGAAATGTAAGCTTGAATTTTGTTAAAGTTTTAAAAACATGCTTAATTTCAGAGATGTAAAATCAGGTGTTGAGAGAATCAAAAGGAAAGCAGCTACAAATGCTGAGTTCCTTAATAATTATAATAACAATTACTACAGTTAAGATTTAGGGAGTGCTTACTTTTGCCAGGGATTCTAAAACATCTTGTATCTATTGCCACAAGTAACCATCGCAACCCAGCAATCTCAGTATCTTGGTATTCACGTCCCCACTTAGAGATGAGAACCCCAGGCAACAGAGGTCAGCCAACTGGCCTAAGTTAACACAGCTAGTAGGTATTACAGTCTGGGTTCAAATCCTGGCAGGCTTGCTCCTGAGCGCTCGGGCTTAACTATGTTGTATTTTAAGGGCTTAAGGAAGGGACCAAATGCTGGTAAGTGGCATTCATAAAATTCATGGTGAGGTTCACCAACAAGCTAGAAGTCGTCCAGCCTATTGGGAGGTGAGCCCCATTATCTGGTCATTTCAGTAGAGCCTAAGTGCTGTTGAATCTTAGAAATTCCAAGATAGCGGGCAGCAGATAAAAGCTCTTTTGTTTTGTACCCAAAGAACCTAGTGCACAGGTCAAGGGCCCGGCCCAGGAACACCCAGGCCTCTACTGGCTCCGTCCAGCAGAAAAGCACCAAGCAGCTAGTCCTTACGACAGGCCTGACTTACTTCTGCATCCCTGCAAGATCCCAGGCAGGAGATCCTCTCCGCTTGCCCTGAAATCCAGCCCCTTTGTCCTGGAGATATGACAAGTTTTCATCCTGTGGCAGTGAGAAAGCAACACCAAAAGACCACAAGGTGGGCAGAAGTCTGAGTTACATCCTTTGCAACAGTTCAGTTCACCTCAAAGAGATGAACCTTCCCCAAGGAAGCCAGCCCTTCTGTGAATCCACTCTCCTGCCCTCCCTCGAACTAGTGAGACTCAGGTGACTCTGCCTCCTTCTGCTCCCGCCCCCTTTTCCTCTGTTCCCATTGCTTGCTAAGGTTCATTCCCAGTACACTGTACCCAAAGGAGTAAGATCCAGGCACAGAACTTCTTAGATGGTCCTTGACGTTAAGAATGCCAAGAATTGGGGCACCTGGGTGGCTCAGTGGGTTAAGCCTCTGCCTTCGGCTCAGGTCATGGTCCCAGGGTCCTGGGATCAAGCCCCGCATCGGGCTCTCTGCTCAGCAGGGAGCCTGCTTCCCTTCCTCTCTCTCTGTCTGCCTCTCTGCCTACTTGTGATCTCTGTCTGTCAAATAAAATATAAAAAAAAATAAAATCTTTAAAAAAATTAAAAAAAAAAAAAGAATGCCAAGAATTGGGGCGCCTGGGTGGCTCAGTGGGTTAAAGCCTCTGCTTTCGGCTCAGGTCATGATCCCAGGGTCCTGGGATCGAGCCCCACATTGGGCTCTCTGCTCCGCGGAGAGCCTGCTTCCTCTTCTCGCTCCCTGCCCTGCCTCTCTTGCCTACTCGTAATCTCTTGTCTGTCACATAAATAAATAAAATCTTAAAAAAAAAAAAAAGAATGCCAAGAATTTATTGCACCCATTCTTCTCCCTCTGCTATCTCCTCCTTTTCTGGGCTCCTGTGGAAAGCTTGCTGTTATCTCAGTTTATCAAAGAAAGTTCCTTGTTAGTCCTATTCTCCACCCTTTCTTATTCTTCTATTAGGTAGGTCAGAGAGGGCAATTGCTTTAGCATGGGACAGTCTGGCTTTGAGTCTCCCCCTGCATATTGGCCCCATGACCTTGTGCAAGCCACTCACCTCTCCACACCCACCTCCACAACAGAGGAGGCTCTGGGGAAAGAGGAATAACAACAGTGCCTACTTCGTAGCATTGTTGCAAGACCAAGAGTCGATATAAAAAACACACAGCAAGCTCTTGGAACAGCACCCTGCACACAGCAAGTGCACAGTAAACATGAGCTGCTAGGATGATTAGGGCAGCAGTGGAAGGACTGGTGAGCCCGGCCACTTGTCGGAAGCAGCCCTTCTAAGGAAGCTTGAGACTAAACCACTTTCCCAGACCAAGGGTTCCTGGGGAATTGCTAGTGATGTTGCTCCCTGGGGTAACAGGAAGGAGAGAAGGCAATTATACAGCGTGTAACGAAAATAATTTCATTTCTAATGCCTTTCTCCCGCTGAGCCACTTAGAATCCAAACAATGACAACAAGGCAGGGGTGGAAATGAGCAGGGCAGGCACGTTCTGAAGGAGCCTAGTGATGGGTGGACAGGCCCCAGGACTCACTTTGGCTTGCAGACATCTGCAGGGGAAAGTCTTTGGGCTATGGCTGCTGCTCTGTGCCGAGCCGCAGCTCTCCGGAATGCCCAGCTGCCCAGGCTGGCTATGGGCCAATGGATGTGCCCCTGGGGGCTGAGTCTGCTTGACTTCACCTCTCATCCTCTGTCTGGGAGCAGGCTAACATCACTCAGAATGCTCCAGGGAGAGCCAGAGGTCCTCCCCCCTTCCGCTACCCATCACTGTAGACAGCAAAGAATCCCCATCTCCTCTTGGAAATCGTGAACATCAGATAACAGCAAATTGCCCAAACTGCTTCAAACTGATGTCTTATACATATGTATTTAACATCCGCCTTTTCCAGGAACCCCCAGAGAGATAGCTTCTCATCAGCTCCCATCCCCATATACTGCCCCCCACACTCTCAGGTCCCTGAGTCTGGGGCACTGCAGCAACACAGCCTCTTCCACCTAGGGGAGAGGGGAGTCCCCAGGCCCCAGTGCGTCATCTCTGGCTCCTCCCTGAATGCTAGAGCCAGTGGGAGCCTCTTCTCTGCAGAGAAGCGTTCCCTTATCTCCTAGGGAGAGAAGAACCTGTGCCTCCCCAGGGGACATTCCAGCTGCCAAAGGTGTTGATTTAACCCATTTATCAGGTGGAAGTGAAGGGGACAAGAAGAGGTGAAACATATCGTCCAGAAGGGCAAGTTTCTCCCCTTTCTCTGGACCCAGGTTAGAACAAACCCTGTGGCTGAATCTTGTAGTTTTACTCCTCCTCCCACACAGACTGACACTATAATCAAGGTATTTTCCACACCTATGCATTTAAATGATATGATTCTATTGTTTAAAAAAATAAGAAAGCAATCTTCAATTACAATGCTGATAGGGACAGTTGAGAGGCAGGGATGTATTAATTAATGTTGGATTCTAACACGATTATGGTGATTTAGAAGGCTGGAGAGAATATCAGCCTACCACCCCAAACTGGTAAATAAGCAACTTGCACAGACTGGGTGGCTCTGTTTAATGTCCTGGAGAGCTGGAGAGCTTAGGCATAACCCCAAAGCCGAATCTTGGAGTCATCCCAGGGTCATAAGAGGCCCTGCTGGGGGCAAGGGAAGGGAAACACAGTGCTGAATTCAGCTGAGAGAGGCTAAAGGTTACAGCTAAAGGTTACCTACCGAGGAGCCTGGTTCAGCTCACACCAAGCTGTGCCCTTCCAGCTGCCTGCAGCTTCCAAGCATTTCCTAGATGCAGGATGCACTCCTGCTAAACAGAGCTCCCAGCAGGATGGAGAAGCTTTGGCTGCCAAGCCCAGTCCTGGTGCCTTGGGATTGGAAAGCTTACACCACTCCTTTTTGGGAGCACTTTGGTAACAAGAGAGATATCACCATATTCTAGACTAAGAGAAAAGCTGCCCTGTTTAGGGGTGAGGAGAATCCAGAATGACCTCTGAGGAGGCCAAATAATCTAAGGATTTAACATCCCAGTAACAATGTCCTGGGGGAAATGGGACTGACTAGGTAGCCATGTTAAGTTCTTTTCAAGATCTCAAATCTTAGGTTACTGGGACCTGTGATATGCAGCCTAACTCTGGGAGATTCATTTTGGGGTTCTGACTTTATAAAACCTCAACATCTGTTCGCCTCTCATTTCTGAGGGGCCAAAACACCTTCACTGCTGGAGAGTCATACGTATTCATCTACAAGGGGGGGAGACATGGGGGGGTTGGCAGATCAGAAAACATGAGTCACTAGAAGGGGCAGCGTTGGCTCAAGGAAGTCTCATTATTCTTCCCCTCTCCCCCCACTGCCAAACTCTCACAAACTCTGCTATTTTTCACAGCCATGCTTCTTCCTCAACACCAAAATACAACTTTCACTTGCAGGGAAGATTAAAACAGCTCTTTCCAGGCCAAATCCACATGTCTTTCCCCTTATACACATACATCCCTTATACATACATTTCCCCTTATACAACAGAGACCTCAGACCAGTCTAGCTTCAGCCCGTCAATCCCAGGTGAATATGAGACTATATTTTTTATGAGACCTTGAGTTCCCTTTGTTTCCCCTGGTTGAAGGAGGAACAGAGGGTTTCTCTCAAGTTCAAATTCTCCTACATCATTGCATGTTCTAGATAGAGATAATCCAACCTTGTGAGTAAAGTTGGAAAACTGACTAGTCCACGAGCATCATCCCTGGCCTTATTCACCCCTACAAGCTTGCTAGCTTAAAGAGCCAAATCAATACAGCCAATATGTCACAGCGAGCAGAGCACAAGTAGCTACCAGCCTTGGGGAACATGACATGCTACTAAGCTGAACTAATCACTCCTTGGCATTTCAGAAGCAGTTGGGTTAGCAGACCACAGTACATACATAATGAAAGACAATAATTCCCCCAGAAGGGGTGGGCAAAAGGAACACAATGGGTTGGCCCCCAGGGGAGGGCAGTTACTATTTACACAGGTCAACATAAAGCTATATTGGTGATTTCTAGAGCTCAAAAATCTGATTTAGAAGTAAGAAAATACCAGGAGGATCTTGGAGGAGAGGATTTCAGGCTGCACACTTTATTTCAGCAAAGGGACTGAATCTGGGGGTGGTCCCTCCATCAACAGCCCCACTCCTGAAGAACTTAACATGATAAGCAGCAGGAGGCAAGAGTCAGTTATAAAGGCCTGAATCATGCTCCCTGTAGTCAAAGTATGAACTTTCATGAGCAATGATTTCTTTTTTTTTTTTTTAAGATTTTATTTATTTATTCGACAAAGATCACAAGTAGGCAGAGAGGCAGGCAGAGAGAGGAGGAAGCAGGCTCCCTGTGGAGCAGAGAGCCCGATGCGGGGCTCAATCCCAGGACCATGAGATCATGACCTGAGCCAAAGGCAGAGGCTTAACCCACTGAGCCACCCAGGCGCCCCATGAGCAATGATTTCTTAACCAGCGTACACATGAATCACCCAGAAATATTGTTAAAATATACATTCCCAGGTCTCAGCTTGAGGTTCTCATTCAGCAGTCCTTTAGAGAAAAACAAAAAAATATCAATTTTTATCCAGCTTCCTAGGTGATTCAAAGACAGGGAGTTCATTAAAACGAAACAACCATTAGAGAAATCCTGCCCCGGACCCATATAACAAATCAGAATCTTCCATTTCCCAGTATCTTTCATCCCGAGGCTGTGCAGAGAAGGTAGCAGGAACTGAGAATGTTTTTCAAGAGACCAAGGCTGGGGTTACCATGGCCCTGCCTCAGCTCTAGGTCTAACCCTCTCAAACGTCTTCCCTGTCAGATACCCAATTTCAGAGATAGCATCAAATCCCTACCATCACCCGCATCCCCATCAGATATGCCAGGAATCTTGAACATGAAGCAAAGAAGTCAAATGCAGGGACCCAGCAAACCAGCCCACTAAGTTCTCTTGCAACTGGTCACATTCACCAAGGCCTCTCTTTCTGCCCACCCTCCTCAAACAGCAGCAACAGGGGAAACATGAGAAGAATGGATTCCTTTTCAAGTGGTCCTAATGCTGTGGGATGAATCAGGGACAGGCTGAATATTTGCATCCCAAGGGGAAGAATCACTGATCACCTACTTCCTGGGAAGGAGCCAGGATTAACCTGAAAGGTTACATCCTGGTCAAAAATCCAGAAATGATCCAATCTGCCAAAGGAACTGGAGAGGGATCCTCAAAGTACCCTGCACCTCCCCAACCTCTGAGAGCCTCCAGCACAAAAAGTAGTGGGGTGCCAAGTGGGGCAGCATTACTCGCTAAGATAGCTTCCCTGTGGCTGAGAGCAAGGGCCTGTCCCTGTGGAGCTGTGAGCTGCGGCGCTGTGACTTGTGTCCATGGCGAAGCCTGTTGTGTAGACACACACGCACTCTCTTACCTCTGTTCTTCAAGAAGAACCACTCACAGGCTGCCTGTGCAGACAGGGATGGGGACGTGCTCCGTCTGGCTCTTAGAGCTGCCTCTTGTCTCCGCACATGACCCTATCGAGGCTCTTGGTCCATTCCACAGTTGAGCAGTCACTCTCCGCTACTGCCCCAAACGTCACCCCCATGCCAAGGCGAGATGGGACCGAAACCCCAGCCTCCCCCCTCTACAGGATCTCAAACGGAGAGATGGCGAAGGAGAACGTAAATTCAGTACCAAGGACAGCGGCACACAGGGAGTGGGAGAGTACAGGCAGAATCGGCCTCTTCCCAATCCTTGGCTTCTATCCTCAGAAACTGAAAATCTCTGGTCCCGCAAATGTAGACTTGCCAAGAACAATCCTCTCCCTCCGAGGCAATCAGAAACTCTGGCCGCGCGCCCTGGGGTCCCGGATGGAAAGTGCCCTCCCGAGATCGTCGGGAACCGGCCGCCCTGTGAAGCCTCCGCTCGGCAGGGCTGGCTCTAGGCGCTCCACGAGGAGGCTGCCCCGGCACCACCCACCCATGCCCAGAGCGAGGATTCCCGGGCCACGCGAGGGACGCCGAGAGGGAGGCAGAGGGGATGGAAGCACTGTGTTCCTGTCGCCCCCAGGGCAAGCAGCCCAACGGACAGTCTGTGGAAAACCAGGTAGGTCCCTGGCAGGCGGCAACAGAGTGGCCAGACAAACTTCTGCTCCCAGTTGCGCCGCCCTCTGGGCTCCCTCCTCCTCTCCCTGCGACCTGCCTGGGTCCTGGCCGCCTGTCGCTCCGTCCTGCACGCGCTTACCTTCAAGCCATAGGGCGCCCGGGGGCAGAGAGGGCGACGGCTGCTCGAGGCTTCCGGCTCCCGCCGCATCCACGCGCGGCCGCCCCTCTGGCAGCCGTGCGGACCGCCGCTCTCCTCGGCGGGTCCCTGACTCCCGGCCCCGCCGCGCGGTTCAGAGCCCCGGCGGGCAGGCGCTTGGCCGGCTCCTGCCCGCGGGGAGCAGTGGACCAGCCGCGGCGGGGCGGGGCGGGGCCGGGCACGGAGCGGCCGTACAACGCAGGGACGAGGCGCGGAGGCGGCTCGGTGCGCGCGGGAGGCGGCCAGTTACGGCACTGAGGCTGGACAGCTTCTCGGGGCCGGAGAACCCGAGCGCGGGAGGAGGGGCGGGGCCGCCTGGCCACGGGGCGCCCCTGGGCCCCGCCCCTGGGCCCCGCCCCTGGGCCAGGCCCCGCCCCGCCCCACTGCACGCGGGTGTGTGGGCTCTGTGCGCCCCGGCCTGCAGGGAGCAGCGGGCGGGCAGGGGATGGAGTCAGCCCTGGCTTCGAGGCAGATGGGAGCCTAGGCGGAAACTGACTGATCACTGCCCATTGCGCTCTCCCCTTAACCCCAAAGTGAGACCCTGTAAATTCAGGGCTGCCGGTGACCAAGCATCCTCGTTGTCTGCTTGTCATTTCCCTCTGAGAAGTCAGAGAATAATGGTTGGGGGAGGTACCGCCCATCCAGGGAGTAGTGTAAGGAGGAGCGGTCAGTGTTGGTTTACAGACCTCTGGTCTTGGAGTCAGTTGGGGTCAGTTCTGTTTGTTGCTTGACTCTTTCAGGGGAAAGCCTGCTTGGAGTTGACCTGAAGTGGAAATTCAAAAGAGGGCCTCTGGGGTTCCAGCTTGCCCCTGACTCCAAAGGGAGGTGGAGTCTTCAGCAATCAGTTTTTGACTGTCCTTCCTTTGCCAAGCGCTGTGTCAGATCCCAGGGTCACAGAGAAGAATAAAACCAGGTCCCTGCTCTCATGCAGAGGACCTCCAGGAAACATACCACAGCACCACAGCACCTGCGGTTTAACCGGTGCTAGGGGGCACAAGCAAGGAGACCTCAGGACTGAAACTGAAAAAGCAATACCCTTTCCCAGCAGAGGGGGTGGGGTGAGGGGTAGGGAGAAGGCAGCACTGCTTTCCAGGCAGAGGGAACAGCATGGGTAAAGAACTGTGCATAGCAGGGAGTCAGTCCATCGCTGCTGGAGTCAAGCCACTCTGAGCCACAAAGATTAGGTTTGTTATTTTTCCAGTGACCCACATGATCACAGAAGGGACTGTGCACTCCTCTAACTCCCCACCCTCATCACTCTAGAAGGGGAAACTGAGTCCCAGAGAACTGGAGTGCCCTTCCAGATTCCACAGAGATCCAGAGCTGGGCCAGTCTCCCATGTAAGAGGTGTCCATCAGCACTTTCCCCAAATACAGCCATCTCTGGAGGCAACTGGGGAAGGGTAGGAGTTGTAAATGGACGCCTGGTGCCTCTTCCCCTGCTCCTTGCCTTTGCACTCTCTTGTGGACCTGGCCTGGCTCCCATCCATGCAGGGTTGATAGGGAGATATTCTAGCAATCAGGATTACCAATATTTTGCTCTATTAGCTTTTAAAACAATGAAACATTGCAGATATCCTTGAAATTTCAGTGTTCCCCCTTGGCTATCCCTAGGCCATTTGTTTCCAGGTTTAATCCACCTAAAGAAGGACATGGTGCCTTCTAGCTCAGCACCTTTCTATTCAGGGAAGCTACCCAGCAGACAGTCACCCTTCTCCTGACTAGTCAAAGGACCCGGACTGTTGTCCTGCCTCTGTCCCATAGCAGTTTTGTGACATTGGCTAACAAGTAGCTTACCATCCCTGAGTCTCACTTTCTCCCTCTTTACATTGGGGCTAAGAAGGCAATTCTCTCTGGGCAGCATTGAGGATAATAGATGAGGAAGTGTTAGACAAACTGTAATCTGGACACCCCCTGGCTGTTCGTGGGTGGGGTGTGGGTGGGGGGTAGAATAGCCTTGCTTCCTCGGGAGGCAGAAGGGGAGAACATGACCTCCGCGGGGTGTGCCAACCCAAGGGCACCCTAGCTCCCTGCTCCTGCTTTTACCCCAGTCTTGCATGGCTGAGTGGATTTCATGCTGACTGTGAGTGAGACGGATGGATCTTTCAGTTTTCAATTAGCAAACGCCTCGCTCTTTAAACAAGCGGCACAGCAAACAGATGCACTGAGTGATTGATGACAGGGAGCATCTGCGGCCAAGCGGCAGGCAGCTTCCTGTAGGCTCCCGCTTTCCAGGCTGCCAAGGCCCTCTGGAGGTCATTTGCCACCTCCCCTGCCTCCAGGCAGGACTGTACCCAGTCCAAGTAGGCCAGGCAGGGGCAGGGTGGCCCTTTTCCTTCCAGCCTTCCTGGAAAAGGGGACGCACGAGCCTTTTTGATATTCTCATCTATATGTCCCCGATCCTTGGTCAAGAAATTCTTCCTGATGCACTATGTAAATCTTTATACCTTTTTATTGTTGAAGGTGCTCAGCCAGTGGTTACTAATGGGCGTTAGGGGTAGAAGAGGGGTTCAGGCAGGCGGTGGTTTTGCTGGCCCATGGTAATGAGGAAACAAAGGCCAGAGTCAACAGAGAATGAGGGCGATCTAGATCTTTCCCATATGCTCCAAGAGCTACCTCTGAGGTAGACAATAAGCCCTGGCTGGAGCTTGGAAGGAGAGTGCCTTGCTAGCCTCTGTCAAACTCTGATGCGCCCACACCTTGGCACAGCCACCCTTCTGAAAAATATTCCACAGAAAGCAAGGGGAATGCCATAATGGGGGGGTGGGGTCAGAAGCAGAACAGAACTGGAGTCACATGGGACTTTGTTCATATCCAAACTCCCATATCTTGTGAAAACTCTGAATATCTCTGAGCCTTGGTCTGCTCAGCTGTAAAATGGGGCTAGAGATCCATTTTGCAGTGTTAGTATGAAGATTAAGTGGGGATGACAACCAGTATATCCTGATGCTTGATCCATGTTGCCTATTTTCCCCTCTTACAGAAAACCTGAGCTAGAGAAGCACTGAAGGAAATGCAGACACCCTCTATGTGGTGTTCCAATTCTAGATTTCCTAACCTAGCTCACAGACAAACCCTGAACTCCCAGCAATTTCTTCTTCTCTCATCCTCCCCTCTTTTGTCACTTAATTTTAAAACCATTTGCAAATAACTCTGAGAACAATAAAGTGGCAGTCCTTCTGGGTCAGAGGAGGTGTTGAGCAAAAAGAAAATAAACTCAAGGGGCAGGGGTCTCGGTCACCGATGCTGCTGAGAGCCCCAGGCCCACAACTGAGTGATCCCGTGAGAGAGGCTAGGGTACCTGAGGAAGGGTGAGGAAGGACAGGATCCTCTAAGGAGGACAGAGGTTCAGGGCACTGTCTCTGACCAAGGCAGGAGAGCAGAGGGAGTTACTTGAGAGTGTTGACCTCTGCCTGTGTAGTCACCCTTAGAGGATGATAGCCTCACATGAAGACATAATGGGTTTGTCCACATCCATGTGAAGTGGACATTTGTAGACAATCTTTGCATCCTCCTATTTGGGAAGAGTAAAGAACACAGGTGTGACCCACTTTAAGAAAGCCTATTCTAAAAATCTTCAGAATTACAAAACAGAGAAAGTGTAAATGTCCATCTTATAAACTTAATTGCATGATGGGAATAGGTCATAAAAATACACACTTATTTGCACACTCATATTCAGAGTGTGCATTATTCACAGGCGCCAAAATGTCTAAGCAACCCGTGTGTGCACTGAATGGTGAGTAGATGACCAAATGTGGTCTGTGTGTACAATTGCTGCAAAGTGCAGGTTTTCAGCACTTGGAGAGAAATCAGGAAGTATCAGAAGGGTGTATTTATTTCCTTCCCCCCCACCCACCGCACCTCCTCTGAGCCAGAAGGACCGCCACCTTATCATTCTCAGAGGCGTTGCAAACAGAGTAAGAACAATCCTGTCACTTGCAACAAGGCGCAGGAATCCTGAGGGCATTGTGCTAAGTAAAACCGTCCGGTCACAAAAGGACAAATACTGTATGACTTATGTAAGGTACCTAAAGAAGTCAGAGTGGGGTGCCCGTTGTCAGGGGCTGGAGGGAAAGGTAAATAGGGAGTTTGTATTTCAAAGCGACAGAATTTTGGGGTACCTGGGTGGTTCAGATGGTTAAGCGTCTGCCTTTGGCTCAGGTCATGATCCCAGGGTTCTGGGATCGAGTCCCGCATTGGGCTCCTTTCTCAGCAGGGAGTCTGCTTCTCCCTTTTCCTCTGCTGCTCCCCTTGCTTTTGTGCGTGCGCAAGCGTGCTTGTGCGCATGTGCGCTTTCTCCCTCTCTCTCTCTCTCTCTCTCTCTCTCTGTCAAATATATAAATAAATAAATCTTTTTTTTTTTTTTAAGGTACAGAGTTTCAGATTGGGGAAACAAAAAAGTTCCATGGGTAGATGGTGATGGACGGGCGCACAACAAGGTGAATGTACATGATGCCATTGACCTACACACTTAAAACAGGTTAAAATGGTAAATTTTGTGGTGCATATTTTACTGCAATAAAAAATATAGAAACCTAGTGTTTCAGTGGCTACTGTAGTTGCTTTGTGTGAAAACAAACAAAACATCTTGAAAATGACCAGGTAGGTGGGAAAGTGACTGAACTTAGAAAACAATCCATCTGTATAGAACTTCTGAAGTTTTATTTGGGGAAACCCAATTGGTACAGCCTTGGATTCCTTCAGCCTTTTCTGTAGCTATTAAAGCACTATCTCATCAGTGGTCTCATTTACCTCCCAGTAGCCTTGTGATTTCTAGAAGGTCACTAATTTCCGAGAGCCCTGAGAGGGTTCTTAAAGCTCCCCAGATTCCAGAAGATGGGAGCAGACAATGGAATTTGGATGACACTTTTCCAATAGTTTGCAAATGCAAGGACCATTCCACCACTCAGGTTTTGAATGGAGTGGTGCAACTCAGGGAAAGCTCTCAATAGTGAAGAAAACCTCAATCCAGGCTTTCTGCATAGAGGGTGAGCCAATCAGGAGCCGAGGTATTGTTAGTCTCTAAGCCAAACAGCAGCATTTGGGATTCTCTTCTTCATGAGCTGCTCCCCTGCTTGTGTTTGCTGTGGCTGAGGACCGAACTGGCTGCTCACACACTCCCAGCCTCTGAGGCAGTTGGGGTATCCAGCAGGAACAAATAATTTGGGCTATTTAAGCAGAAAAGGAATTCAGCAAAAATATCATAATAGCTCACAGAATCACAGGGGAAATTAGAGAACCAAGGTTGTAAAACAGCCAGGAACAAAAGAGTTAGATGCTATGAGGTCTTCACCTGAAATGGAGCCCACGCCACAGTCCAGTGGGAGAGCTCGGTTAGCGCAGGTAAACACAGCTCACCAGATGGCTGGGCCTCGGCGGCTGGCAGCACACCCTGGCGCCCCCCTGGCCTTCTATTACGCTGCTTCTGTTTGTCTGGAAACTGAAAGTTGTGGCTACTGGTGCAGCCTCCGGAAAGGATGCTCCCCTCTCCCTGCCTCTCTGAGTCACTGGCTCTTGAGTCAAAATCTGGGGCATCTCCCTGTCATGAGCCAACCAAGAACCACACAGCAAGGCGTCCTCTAACTTAGCAAAGGACAAAGGCTTGCAGAACCAAGCAACAATCATCCCGACATCCCAGATCCAAAGGAAGAAAGAAACCAGAGTCCTGTGTCCATCCCAGTTTCTAAATGCCACGGAGACCTGTCCCCTCTCCACCCTCGCTACCACCACTCCAATCCAGGTCCCCACCATTCTCTCAGGCAGAGTATGACCAAAACCTTCTCCCAGCCTCCCAGCTCCAACCCATTTTCCACACTGCACAAGGAGGCTGTTCTAACACATAGATCCAATCCTGTCGTCCTTGCTTAAAACCCCCCAAAGTCCATTGTCTTTGAGATGAATTCTAATTCTGTTAAAGTGGATTCGAAGTCTGCCATATCTGTCCCTTACCTCTGTCCCAGCCTCGTCTCTGCTAGCATCCCCTCTGAAGTATATGATCACTGAGTGAAAACATGAGTTTGGGAAAGGGTCACAGAGATGATCTGCTCCAGAGTTTTGCAAATGTCAGTCCTTAAATTGGACACCATAGAAAGATCTGGGAAATGAAGAGAAAAAAAAATACAGATTTGACCTACTAGGTCAGAATTTAGGGGGTAGGGGCTAGGGGTCCATATTTCTAAAACACCAACCAGGTGGGGAGACACTCATTTAATCCAAATCCCTCCTTTTACACATGTGGGGGCCAAGGCCTAGACAGGTGAGACACTAAGGAAAGCCAGTTTGTTGTTATAATGAAACAAGACTCGTAGCAGAGTTACCCTGACACATTTAGTGTTATATGTATCATTACTGTGCCACATGGTAATTAGGCATAAAGAGAGGGTAAGTTATTCAGAGAGAGGACTATTATTACAGTTATAGAAACCAAGTATTTGGGGTCCACCTGGGAGGAAGGAAAAGGGGCCATTGGGAAAGACAGAGGGGCTTCTGTGAGGTCCCATAGAGGGTCTCCAGGTCTGCCACCTGGGCTCTGACAGATCTGATGGCAGGTGGGTCTACCCACAGATTTGGGGAGCTGGCGGGGGGAGCTAGGCTGCAGGCCAGTGATTCAAGACAAGCCTGTAAAGACTGGAGAAAGCCGAAACAGCACCTGGCCCCTTCTTCCAGTGAGGGAGGCATCATGGGAAGAAGGAAGAGAAGTAATACAGACCTGAGGTCCTCCGGCTGCGGGAACACACTGAGAGATGGACTTAAAGAAATGCCTTTTTCAGGCAGAAACATCATCCTCACACATCAGAATTGCTCATTGTGTTCTGGATGCATGTTCCTGGTTCAAGTCCAGGGCCATGCCCACAGGGTTCTCTTCATCTGCAATGCCTGACCCACAGACCTGCCCTACCCCCTTGCTGGTCTTTCCAGGCCCTGCTCAGCCATTTGTGCTCTGGTCTGGCTTCTCTCTGCTTCTGCCTTTACCTCTCTGTCTCTGTCTCCCTCCTGCTAATCGCTCCCCTCCAACCCTTGGTCCCTCCAGGCCCCTCCAGTGGTAATGGAGCCCCAATATCACGAGTCCTGAGAGGCTGCGTTATCCCTTCTGGTTTCTCTACACTCCAGCTCCACTTTCCTAACAGTCTTCTTTACCAAACTCTTCTCGAATTACCCCATTTGAGCATGTGATCTGTCTCCTGCCAAGACTCAGACTGGTAGAACACCCGAAGTAAAAACCCAGGGCTCAGGACAGGGGCTGTGGAGAGCAAGACAGGATAAGGGAACCTAGTCATAGTCAGGAATGAGAACCAAGGGCAGACCCCCATGGGACTAAACAATGCTACAGGTTCTGGAAAGCTCAGTAGAGGAGAAAACAGTTCAAACTAATTTAAGCAGAGAGCAGCTTCAAGGCTGTTGAAGAATTTGACTCTACTTTTGGTGTCCACCATCCAATCCTGCTCCCCCTTTGAGAGACTCTTCCATGGGATTACCAGCCATGGGGTCTCACCCAAAGCCTACAGGAGGGGAGGGTTCTTTCCTCTCCCCACCTCCTGGCAGGCAGGGCATTGACATGTGACCTGGGTTCAGCCAGTTGAGTGCTCTCATCTCCACTTTGACCCTGGACCCCTTACTCTACACTGAAAAATCTCTGGGAGTCCTTCGTGGGGTGGCTGGGGTGTCCCGCAGTGGCTCCTTGGATGCCTTAGACAGACAGCTCCTGCTAAAGGATACTGTGTCTCCTTCCTTCATCTCACCACAGCTGCCTTGGTGACTGCCCATCTTCTGAGTTGAGGTCTTTGTTCTGAGAGCCTACCATTCTCTACTCAATTTCCTAACCTGCTGAAGCTAGCCAGGACACGTTGCTACTGACTACACCAAGGACCCTCACATGTGACTAGCCTAGAGCTCCCTAAAAGGCCTCAGACTGGATGCTCTGAGAAGAAGTGAGGCTGGCCTCAACAGGGGTCTTCACGCTCCTATACCAGCCCATGATAATCCGCAGCCCAATGTACTGTACCTCTGGCTCGTGCCAGGTGACTCCCAGTTTCCTTACTTTGGCTGCATTAACCTCCCAAGCCAAGTGTGAATGCCAAGACAGGAGAAACCCTTGGAGTCTACCACTGACTCTTTCCCAGTCACCTCACCTCCACTCCTGAGGTATCCCCTCTCTGGTTTCTCCAGCTCCATGGCTCACTGCACATCTCGCCCATCATGCTCATCACCCTTGGGGCTTTTGGCCTCCAGGCCACTCTAATCTCCCTCCACCACTACCTTCCTTTTTGATGTGGACATTCCAGTTCCCCTCTCCTCTCAAATCAACACAGAATAAGTTGGTATTTTGCAACTTTAAAAAACTGGAAGAAAACCAAACACAGACCAAATGGAAAATAATGAAAAGGCCAAGCAAGACACATCCTGTTTGTTGAGCACACAGGCTTCATCCCAGGGTTATTGAAGGCTCACCTTGGGTCACCTTGGCCCGTACAGGCTTGGATATATCTCCAGGATCACCCTGGCCCTGAGCTCTCGGTGGCTTCCAAAATTGGCTTCCTTGCCTCTCTATTCCATGGGGCCTCTCCAAACGTGACCGGGCTGTTCCTTACCACACCTGTCACTCCTGTCACTGGAGACACTTGCCACTAGACCCTGAGATTCCTTGTGTATTCCCTGGGATCCAGGCTATTCCATCCTTATCTTTCTCCACTAGGGAGTTATCTAAGACTTTGAGAAACCCACCCTTGCCCCAGATCCAAGTCTAAATGTGCCAGTCACCATTTGGGAAAGAAGGAAGCAAACACCTTCCGGGGACTCGCCCTGCGGCTGGCCCTGTGGTGCACACAATGGCATTTCATTTCATCCTCCCAACACTCAGATCTCCCACATGGTGAAATGGGCTCTGGAAGTGCCAGAAGAGAGAGAACCGGGATTCAAAGACCTCAAACCCCACGCCCAGAGCTTGCTCATGCATGTCCTCACCGACCGTCTATACCAGGAAAGGCAAAGAGGCTTCGTCTCCTGTACTAGCTCGGATCGACTTTGGAGCTGCCTGGAGCATGCGGTGAGGAGGATGAAGCCATGTCTGTGCTCAGTAGCAGAGAGGATCATGAGGAGTTAGAGCTGTGGGGAGAACTGGAGAGGGTGACCGCAGTGCAGAGGTCACCAAGCTGCTGCCCTTGATCCAAGCCATTTTTGTGACATGTGCCATTGTAGCCAAAACCTCTCCTGCCACATGGAGGAGCCTGTTTTTTCTTGGGGCTTCAAGTCTCAGCTCTGCTCCTGACCGGCCCTGGGACTGTAGGCAAGTCACTGCACCCTGTTGAGCCCCAGTTGTGCTGTTGGTAAAATCTAGCAGAGTATGACGCTTACTTACCTCTAAGACGTCAGGAAGCATCAGCTGTCTTAATGCGTGTGACATCCCTGGTACAGGGCCGTCCACAAAGTAAGCCCCTGACAACTAGGACTAGTCGTGGAAGCTGCTACTGTCGTTGGCCATCATGCTTTCAAGCAGCAGTGCCCACACGGGTACACACACCAGTTCCTTGGTTCCACCACCTGCCAAGATAAAACATGCCCAGTTCGCTCCAAGTCTTCGAAAACTCCCAGGTGGCCCACGCTCGCCTTCAAGTGCCGCTGGCTCTGTGGCAGTCAGCACACAGAGTCTGTGTTTACCCTGAAGTCCCATTCCTTTCCAGTCTACTGTCAGACATTTCAAATCCTCCCCGGGGCTCCCCATCTTGTTACTATGATTACCTGTCCTGATTATTTCATCAAGTTCCTTTTTGTAGAGAGGCCAGTAAATGCCTGATAGAACATGGGAGCTAATTACCATCTTAATTGGAGAGAATGACCTGGTAAATAAAATTGTGTAATTTAATTAATTATCAAGGTGTGTCCTATAAAGGTTAATGAGAAATCAAAACCCATAGCCAAAGGTTTTGACATTTCTGGGCAGAGAATTCCCAAGCTTTGGAAGCAAGAGGAGTCAGCGTCTGTGGCATAGCAAAGTTACATATGCTTTTCCTTGCATGGACCAGAAGATTAGACCCATTGCCCTTTCTAATAGGGGAGATGGTGGCTCATAGATCCAGTCTGGGTTACTGTTTGTTGGTTTGGTTTTTGGGTTTTTTGGTTTGGTTGGTTTTGTTTTTTACATTTATTCCTTTTATTCAGCATTTTTTAAGGGGCCTTGTGCCTTTATGATGAGTTAGGACCGCCCATCCTCCAAAGATATTTATTGTTTTTCCCACATGGTGAGTGTCCTAGGAATAAATTCTCCTGACTTTGAATGCCCTCCTTCCAGAAACACCTGGCAGTTTCTGTCCGCAGCAGATTGGCCTTGCCTCACGTCCACGCTGTCTTTGCCTTGTGCGGGTCTACCCTCTCCCCTATCTTGGGCTTCCTCTGTGGCAAAGGGATCCCCATGGTTTCCTATAGAACCCACTCCCGTAAACAAACTTGCCTATTCCCTTCATGGAAACCTGGCTCTTTCCCCAAGTGCTGCTTCCCCTGCAGGTTTCTCCATCAAGAATTGCTATTTCTTCCACAACCCAGAAATGTCTCTGTCAGCAGGCGGGGATGGCATTCTCCATGCTCCCTGACACAGCCTGTCCTCCGGGAGCCCGTGTCCCTACCCCGCCGTCCCCCTGTCTTCTCCAGGCCCCGGCGACTTCCGGCCTTACAGCCCCCTCCATCCCCAGTCCCGCGGCGACACCGGGCGGTCCGGTCACCTGCCTCCCAGGGCTTGGACACCTCGGCTGTAGGTGGTGTCAGTCGCCTCCTCTCAAACGCAGCCCTCCCGGCCACGGCCAGGATCTCGTCAGCAGCCTGCAGGGCTCTAGCACAAGCACTCCGTCGGACTTGGCCTTCTCAGCTCTGGCCTGTCCCTCCGCTGCTGGGCCCCTTCCGAGCCTCCGCCCTGTCGGCCCGCCTTGCTGCCGGCATACTCACCTTGTCAGCCTCCACTCTCTCGGCCCCCTTCTCGGTCGAGCCCGGGCTCCACGGTGTCTCATCCGAGCTGCTCTCTGGCGGGCAGTTTACTCCCTGCCATCCCTGGACCGCAGGTTACCCACCTTACCCGTGACGCCGCATCCTCCGCGGCGCGCACGCCTCTCTGTGATTGGCTCGCAGCTGCTTCCGGCCCGCTGGCTGCCGCGGTGCATTGTGGGCAGAGGACACGCCCCCGCGCGTGGACGGCGAGACGCAGACGGCTGTGGGCCCGAGTGACCGTCGGCAGGAGGGATGACGTGCCTGCTCCCAGCCAAGGCGTTAAGAGGCGGTCGTGTTTCCTTCCCCTTCAGCCTCTGCCAACAAGCAGCACGAGGAGAACACGCCCTGGCCAGCTGACGGGCCCGAGGCGGCTGGGAGGCACGTGGAGCCGACCCGAATATGCACACCTCCAGCGGGATGCACAGCCAGACACACGAGTGAGTCAAAGAAATCTTTGTTCTCACCATAAGCCGCTGAGATTGGGTGTTGTTTATTATACCCCGTGATTGCAGCAATACTGGACGGAACCAATCCCCTGTGTCTTAATCTGCTTCCTTCCTTCCAGACCTTTCCATCCTTGTTTAAATATGCTGAAGTCTCTCCCATCTAACAGAACAAACCCCCAGTCCGTGTGTCGTCTTCTAGTGATTGCCTTTCTCAGCTGTACTCTTCTCAGGGTGCTCGAAAGAAGTGTCTCTTGGCACGGTCCCCAGGACCCACCTCTTGTTCTTGCTTCTTCTTATTGTGGTCTGGCTTGCTCCCGCTACTGCCCCGAATCCGCTCTCCCAGGGTCGTTGTTTTTTGTTTTTTTTGTTTTTTTCAGCAAATACTGAGCGCTACTCATGCTGTAGCTGGACATCGGGGACACCAGTAGGAAAAGGCGGGGATAGGCTCTGTCAGCCTCATGAAGCTCATGGTCTCAGGGTACAGGGACAAGAAACCAGATGATGACAACCAGAGGGCAGGTTCCTATGTATCATTTTATCGCCCCCAGGGCTTGTGGTAGGAATTTGATAAACATTTGGTAATACAAAAAAATTAACTGAACGAAATATGGAAGAATTAACAAGACATTCACAAGTGAACCATGAGAAGTACAAAGCAGAATGTTACTTGCTGAGTTCCCTGGAAGACTATTATTGATAATTGAGTGTTATCACAAAACTAGCGTTTGGGTAATGCCTAATTTAACATCAGTTGCATGGTTGGTGCTTCATAACTGCTTGTTAAATATATGTAGGGTTTGGTAACTTACGGGACTTAAATTACAATATTTTATAATAGTTACAACATTTCATTGGGAGAAAAAAAAACAACCCTGAATTTCTTAAAGGTTAAGTAAGTTTCCTGAGGTCAGTCAACCTGAAGTAGTGAAGCCACTACTTACTACTACTTGGATCTTAGGGCTTCAGGTGGGGAATGGGGTTGGGCAGAGTTCGTGCTCTTTCCCTGTTACTCAGCAAGTAACATTCCATTCTGTGCTTCTCATGTTTCACCTGTGAAGGTCTTGTTAAGGCTTCCGTATTTTGTAATTAACTCTTTGGTATTGCCAAATATTTATCAAAGTCCTACTACAAGCCTGATGGCAATAAAATGCTGAACAGACAGCAGATCCTGTGCTCTTTCCCTGAAGCCTGTAGAATCCATCTATAAATGAAGTGCAGGGGTGGCCTCCACACAGGGGACACCTGAGCTGGGCTGTGACAGATGGGTAGCATTTGGATAGACTCAAAGCAGTATGGAGAAGAAATTATTGGGGAAGGGACCAGCATGAACACAGGAATGGAAAGGGGATGGCATCCTGCTTTCAAGGGACAGAAAGGAGAGGGTCTGCTGTAGGTGGTTCCATGGCTGGGGAAATGTCCTGTCCAAGGGTCAGCTTGAACTCCAAGAGCTGACTCTGAATGGCAACTCTTTGGCTCTAATAATTGAGTATCAAATGGTTATAGATCACAAGCATCTAGGGCAAAAAGGAAACATTGTAACTAACACAAGGATTGCGATCTGAGGGGAGAGACAACATCACAAGCTTCTCTGCCCTCAACCTTACATGTGGCTTACATAAGCCACCAGCAGATGTGCACAATGCTAGATGTGTCTGTGCACACATAGCCCAGTGGGTAGCTTCGTAGGACCAGCAGAAGATGCCTGTTTCCTAGGCAAAGCTGTGTGACTCACTGGAATTCGTAAGGCCTTGAATAAAATTCAGTGTAAAGTTTTGAGCTTAACTGTTTGCAAATCCTCCAATGGGTATAAAACTTCAGTTATGCAAGATGAGTAAGAATTGGGGACATTGGTGAGAAGCCGGTGCCACCTGGGGCTGGGAATGGCCACGTGCATGTGGGGGGACAGTATGAATGAGGCTGCAGAATTAGTTGAAACCCCTAAGGGTTAAAATTGATACCCCATTTCAGGTGCATTTACTCCAACTTCCCCAGCTCAATTTTGAATAATTTCTTCATATTTAACAAGGAGACTAGGATTTTCCCGGTACTAAATGTTTTCAGTGACTTTACCTCTTACAACTTTCCCTCCTTTACTGCGTGAGGTTCCTGCACGCAGATCAGCTGCAGGAGGAACTACAACTGAGCAGAGAGGAAAGAATGAAATTCACCCACAGTCTTAGCACCTGTGGAGAAATACTTTTCCCAGAATCTTTGGATAATTTTTAAAATAAAAATAAGAGCCTACTACATATACAATTTATATCCTGATTTTTTGTCTGATGATATCCCGTTGAACATCTGTTAGTGCCAGTAAATATTCCTCCACAGCCTCCTTTCGTAGCTGTGCAGCGTCCTGTGCTGTTAGAGTCACTGCGAAGCTATTGTTTGACATCAGAGCTCAGATCTCATAATCGTGGCTGATGCTTCGGTGAGTCTATGTATCATTATTTCCTTAGGCCCTCTCGCCTCCCTTTCCAGCCTCCCTGCTTATTGGCTCCTCATTCCTGCTTCTCTTTCTGGCCAAACTGAACTTCTTTGGGTTCCTTCCACACACTGTGCTCTCTCTGCCTCTTGTGTTTTCCTACAGCCTAGAACATTCTTCCTCCACCTGCAACACCACACCTAGCTATTCCCCAATCATCTTGCAGACATCACTGCTTTAAGTGAAATTTCCCTGATGCCACGTCGTCCCCATTGCCGCCACGGACTGGGTCAGCTGTCCCTTGTGCGCTGGCCACCGCCACCTGGCATCACTCTGCTAGAGCAGGAAGCAGACCTGTCTCCCTATCTCCCCTCTTCACCAGCTTGTGACGTCCATAGAGACTGGGATCCAGTCTGTCTTGGTCAGTACACCTGAACAGTGCCCAGCACGTAATTGGTACTCCACAAAAATCCACTGGACAAGAAATAAATATATCCCTAAGAACAACACAGCTGGGTCAAAGGCATGCACTTTTCAAGGCTTATGACACATATCACCATTGCTCCCTCCAAAGACCTTCCCAGTTTACCTTTATTCCATTGTGTGTGTGTGTGTGTTCATTTCCTCATGCCCTGGATAGCCTTGCCAAAAGTTCTGAGAATAATTTCCCTGTACAGCGTTTTATTTAGGGAGCACTGACTGGAATGATGTGCACTGGGTTATTGAAAAGTCTCAACTCAGTAGGGTATAAACACGAAAGTTAATTTTTTCCAGTCACTGCTCTCTGCTGTGTTCTATCGAATCCCTTTTCCCCATCACTTAATGATATTTTGGGCAGAGAGTGAACATTCCTGTCACTTTCAGTTATTAAAAACTCAGTTGAGTCAGTTTAAGACTCCAAATCCGTATCTGATTCAAAGCTCTTCCTTCCTATCCCCCAGACCCCAGATGGACTGAGGCTTTCGGGACCTGGAGGTGGAAGGGGCAGTGTGGGCTCTTCCTACACCTCTGCCCCTTCTCCTCCCTCTTCTGTGTCTAGCTTTCTTGGCTTAGGGGCAGGCAGGGAGGATGGGGGGTGGTGGGAGGCATCTCAGCATGGTGGAGGACCGGTGGTGGCGAGAAGGCATCTCCCATTTTGGCCTGGTTCTAGTCTCATGTGAGGCTAATGGCCTTCTGAAATGGCAGACTCCATGTGGAGGCTTAATTTTGGATTAATGCTTAACTCAGCCTGGGTCTCATCTCATGCAAGGACCCCGTCAGAGAGGAAGGGCCAAAGTCCCTCTTCAACTGGGACTATGGCCCTTCAGCCTTTCTGGATGAAGGCTGTCCTCACTTGTTATGACAGTTATCTGAGCAGACCACGGTTCCTCACCCTCCTTATTCTACACTCCTTTAGGTGTAGCCTTAGAAAATGCTGTGGACTTAATCTGTATTCTCCAAGGGCTGAGGGAATGTGGGAAGGGGGGACCTCAAGTACTTCCTTCTAAAGGCCTCTAGAGCCCCTTCTCCTTCTCTGGCATGGGCCACCTCCATAGGCCTCTTATAAAAATCTCCAGCCCAGAGATAACAGATGGGCTCTGTGATAACGTATGCCTTCCAATGGAGAGAAAAGGGAATTGCCTTTCACCACGGACACTGTGAGGTTAGAGCCTCTGATGCTACCTCCCCACATTGCCCAGTCCTCTCCCTGTATAAGCAAGAGCTCAGGAACAGGGGTCAGGATTGGGGGGAGGGGTGTTGAAGGTGGCAGGCTGGTTCCTAGAGCTGTGGCTGCAAACCACTTTGTCCTATTGCCGGATGCGTCGGCTCTGCTCCTGGGCAGCCATCTGAGAAAGCAAGTTCTTCAGTGTCTCTTGTCCGCTGCTTAGCTACAATTCTGGGACACCAGACAAATCTCCCTCATCGTCTTGTTGCAGACATACCAGTCATGGACCTCAACAGGATTTTTACGGTAATTGCAGAACCAGATTGCACATGGCTATTTCTTGTAGCATCACTAGGCAAAAGCTGAGGGCAAGACCAGGCAATTGGGAATTACGGGGGAAATGGCCACATGGAACAAGAGAGACAGAGTCCAGAGCCCTGTGATGTGGGAGTGGGGGAGGGCAAAGGGTGAACAAAGAGGAGAGTAGGTGCTCTTGTGCCTCCAGGGGCCTTTTGGGTCAGGGGACCTCTCTGTCCAGTCTCATCCGTTGTCAGGGACAATGAGACATCTCATGTGAAGAGGAGAGTGGGAAAGAAAAGGGCCCCAGTGAAAGCCTCTCACCCTCCCTCAGTCCTCCCAATGCAAATGGCACATCCAGTTGAGCTGGTGGCCTGTCTGAAGCCCTTCCTGACATAATGAGCCACACAGCCACTTCCTGGACGCTGAGCCCTTACAGGCTGATTGGGCAAGTGCAGAGGTGGCCACGGGATGGGAAAGGCGTGGCTAAGGATTGTTTCTAGCCGCTAGCATCCAGGAGAGAAGGAAGCTTGGACAGGGTTTCAATGAATCAATCACTGTGAGAAAGGCCCTCTTCCCTCCGAGCTCTCGGACATGGTTTGTGGAAATGAGTTCCTCAGTGTTGCAGTTAC
>PISX010010293.1:0-36042 GCA_004024625.1 Mellivora capensis
AGATGCTGGCGAGGATGTGGAGAAAGGGGAACCCTCCTACACTGTTGGTGGGAGTGCAAGCTGGTGCAACCGCTCTGGAAAACAGCGTGGAGGTTCCTCAAAAAGTTGAAAATAGAACTACCCTATGACCCAGCAATTGCACTACTGGGTATTTACCCTAAAGATACAAACGTAGTGATCCGAAGGGGCACGTGCACCCAAATGTTTATAGCAACAATGTCTACAATAGCCAAACTATGGAAGGAACCTAGATGTCCATCAACAGATGAATGGATAAAGAAGATGGTGTATATATACACAATGGAATACTATGCAGCCATCAAAAGAAATGAAATCTTGCCATTTGCAACGACGTGGATGGAACTAGAGGGTATCATGCTTAGTGAAATAAGTCAATCGGAGAAAGACAACTATCATATGATCTCCCTGATATGAGGAAGTGGAGATGCAACATGGGGGGCTGGGGAGGGGTAGGAAAAGAAGAAATGAAACAAGATGGGATCGGGAGGGAGACAAACCATAAGTGACTCTTAATCTCACAAAACAAACTGAGGGTTGCTGGGGAGAGGGGTTCGGGAGAGGGGAGTCGGGTAATGGACACTGGGGAGGGTATGTGCTATGATTAGTGCTGTGAAGTGTGTAAACCTGGCGATTCACAGACATGTACCCTGGGGATAAAATACTTTATATGTTTATAAAAAATAAAAAAATTTATTAAAAAAAAAATATGTGGTATATATACATCATATATATATGTATATATCTCACACATATATATATATATATATATGTATGAACATTATGCAGCCATCAAAAAAATGAAATTTGCCATTTGCAACAATGTTGATGGAACCAGAGGGTATTATGCCAAGTGAAATTAGTCAATCAGAGAAAGATAATTATCATATGATCTCACTGATATGAAGAATTTGAGAAACAAGGCAGACGATTATAAGGGAAAGGAGGGAAAAATGAAACAAGACACAACCAGAGAGGCAGACAAACCATAAGAGAATCTTAATCTCAGGAAAAAAACCTGAGAGTTGCTGGAGGGGAGGAGGGTGGGAGGGATGGGGTGGCTGGGGGATGGACATTGGGGAGGGTATGTGCTACGGTGAGTGCTGTGAAGTGTGTAAGCCTGATGAATCACAGACCTGTACCCTTGAAACAATAATACATCATATATTAATAAAAAAATGTTAAAAAAAGAGAAATGTAATGTTAAAAATGATAGATGTAATGTTATGTTAAAAATGTAATGTTAAAAATGATAGAACCACCAAGAGAAATTTTTCAATTTACCATCATAGTGCTAATCAATGGTCAAATAAGATAAAATAAGTTAAGATTTTTTAAGAAAGGAGAGTAAAGAAAGTTCAGGTACTAGTGTAAGTATTCAACAAAATATTTATTTTCCCTGAAATCTAGAAACATGAGGTAATCTGCCCAAGATTACAACCTGAGTTAGACACTGTCAGAATTAAACCCCAGATTCCCAATCCTAAGCCTGTTTTCCTTCCTTATTTTATGAAATGACTTTAATTCTGAATTCTATCCCTCTTTATTTTTAAAAAATATTTATTTACTTAAGTAATCTCACCACCCAATGTGGGCCTCGAACTCACAACTCGGAGATCAAGAAGTGTCACATGTTCTCCCAAATAAGACAGCCAGGAGGCCTCTGCATTCTCTTCCTCTTTAAAACTGAGTGCTTTTAGGGGCACCTGGCTAGCCCAATCAGTAGAGCATGTGACTCTTGATTTTGGGTCATAAATTCAAGCCCCATGGTGGGCATACAGTTTACTTAAAAAAGATAGATAACATTTTAAAGCTTAGTGTTTTTAAGTATAACCTTTCACTATTATCTGGTTTCTTCTGAAAAATTCATGAGTTATATACATTTTAGCAACTATGTATAAAATTTATAGAGGATATAAAGGCTTCTTTTTCTTGTTTAGTAAAGATTTTATTATTTTTTTTAAAAGTAATCTCTACACCCAGTGTGGGGCTCCAGCCCCTAACTCGAGATCAAGAGCTGCACCTTTCACCGCTTGAGCCCGCCAGAGGCCCCAGAGGCTTATCTGTCTTGAAATGTTTTTGTGGACTTCTTTCTTCGTGTCACACCATTTTTACAAAAACCTGGAATTATTAATAATCTGCCTTTGAATTATTAATTATGCTGCTTCTTGCTATTTGTCTCAATGTTTCTGATACTATTGAAGTACAATTCAAGAGATTCCCTTAGACAAGTTATGTCTGGGGGTGCCTGGCTGGCTGGGGTGGTGGAGCATGAGATGCTTAATCTTGGGGTTGTGAGTTCAAGCTCCACATCGGGTATGCCTACTTAAAATAAAAAGTTATGTCCAGCTTGGAGATCTCTCTTAATATTAAGTGTTGGACACTGGGGTGTTATAATGAAAACTGGCTTCTATCTTTAATTCTTTATTTTATTTTTTTTAGATTTTATTTATTTATTTGACAGACATAGATCACAAGTAGGCAGAGAGGCAGGCGAAGAGAGAGGGAGAAGCAAGCTCCCTGCTGAGCAGAGAGGCTGATGCGGGGCTCGATCCCAGGACCCTGAGATCATGACCTGAGCCGAAGGCAGCCGCTTAACCAACTGAGCCACGCACGTGCCCCACCCTTAATTCTTTAAAAAAAAAAAAAAAAAAAAAGACAGGCACAAATTTTCAAATTTTTCTTTGCCTCTGGATAGGGCAGGAGATGACTGTGTCTGATGCTGGTCTGAGAACAACGAGGCCCTAGCCTTATATTTATACAAACATGTAGAAATGAGTATTTCTGGGGGCTCCTGTGTGGCTCCAACTGACTGTGTGGAGTCAGTTAAGAATCTAACTCTTTTTTTTTTTTAAGAGGGAAAATGAGCTTGCTTTCTTTCTTTCTTTGCTTATTTATCATTAAGACTTATAAAGAGCTTGGAAAGTTTATTGGATACAAGATGAATACAGAAAAATCAATTGCATTTTTATATACCGCAAATAGTTTTTAAAAGTATCTGAAAGGGACAACTTACAATTAAGCACTAAAAATATCAAGAGCCCAGGAATAATCTAACAAAAGATGTGTCTATCTCTAAAGAGAAGACTAAAATCTTGTTCAGACCTTAGAGAGACATAAAGAAATGGAGGCATGTACCATGCTCGCTCAGACTGTCTCCTTCACCCAAGCACCTGACTCTTGATTTCATCTCAGGTAATGATCTCAGGGTCGTGTGATTGCCCCATGTGGGACTCTGCACTGGGCATGGAGCCTGATTAAAATTCTCTCTCTCTCTCCCCCTGCCCCTATGCCCCCCTCCAATAAAAAAGAAAGAATCTCTAGGCATCATGGAACCTTCAGTCTGTTAGCATGAAAGTCCAGATTTTGCGTCAAGCCTGTGTTCTCCGTTTTCCACAAAGAATCCTGGAAAAGAATGAGGGGAAAATAACCCAGAAAATTTCCAAATTAGGAAATTTCCAAATTGAGGCTTTCTACCTTCTCAAGTAGTAGAATGCTTCCTACATTTCTTTTTAAGATTTTATTTTTATTTTTGTCATTTCTATACCCACCGTGGGGCTTGAACTCACAATCTCAAGATGAAAAGCCACATGCTCCACCAGCTGAGCCAGCCAGGCCCCCAGGATGCTTCCTGCTTTAGAGGCTATTCAAATAACTGCAGTGTTGTGTGAGATAAATCTTTTTAGGACAAAACTCTACATGGATATGGTTCCATTATAGAGAATTACAGCCTATTTATTGCAAAGTCCCGCTGGAATGACAGTTTTCCAGAACAGCTCCAACTGAAGACTGAATAAATAACAAACAACTAATATCTAAAATGTAGCTACAAGTGGCGCCTGGGTGGCTCAGTTGGTTGAGCATCTGCCTTCAGCTGAGCTCATGATCCCAGGACACTGGAATGGAGCCCCACATTGGGCTCCCTGTTCAGCCAGGAACCTGCTTCTCCCTCTCTCTCTGCCTGCCACTCCCTCTGCTTGTGTTCTCTCTCTCTCTGTCAAATAGATAAAGGAAATATTTAAAAGTAAATAAATAAAATAAAATAAAATAAAACTACAATACATTCTCTCACTTCTATGAGGTTGCTTATAAAACGACTTTACAAAGATTTGGCCATTTCACCAATCAAAGGAGAAATTATATTATGTTGATATGTTTTCAAATTGCCTGGACTTAACCTTCCTCGGTGGGATTCATAAGATACTGTTGTGATCCACCGTCAAGAGCTTGAACCTGTCCCATCTGCCCAGAGCACACCAATCACCTGCTAGACTTCACAGTTCACATTCAAGTTCAGACGGAGATCTCTCTTTAAGACCTGCCCAAGAGAACTCCGTGAAAATAGGCTTGAAGGGTGGTACGGAGCAGGGCGAAGATCCTCAGTGTCAGAAGAAGACACCTGCATTGCAAAACTAAGATCTTACGTTTGAATCCCAAATCTGCCCCATTTCACCAGCTACGTAAGCAAGAGCAGTTTTCATATCCTGAAAAATGGAAACAATCCCTCTTTTACAATGTGGCGGTGGCACCTGGAGGAAACACTGTGCAATTTATACCCATTTACACTATCTTAGATCTCTAGGAGCCTCCGGATACAAAAAACAAAAACAGCAGACACATTTGCTGAATAATGATCTAAAACTGAAAACTTGTGACTTAAAAACAAAAACAAACCCTCAGCTGAAAAGTACTATCTCAGAGAGATTCCCCTCCCACTGGAAAGTGACATCAGAAACCACAGCCACGGGGCGCCTGGGTGGCTCAGTGGGTTAAAACCTCTGCCTTCGGCTCAGGTCAGGATCCCAGGGTCCTGGGATCAAGCCCTGCATCAGGCTCTCTGCTCAGCAGGAAGCCTGCTTCCTCCTCTCTCTCTCTGCCTGCCTCTCTACCTACTTGTAATCTCTGTCTGTCAAATAAATAAAATCTTTAAAAAAAAAAAAAAGAAAGAAAGAAACCACAGCCACAAAGAATCTTCTCAAGACGAGGCAACTGATGGAGGGCAGGGGTAAGAATGGACACCTCAAGGGGTGTCTTATGCAAGCCATCATGTTTTGGTCCTAGTTGGTCAGAATTTTGTGCTTCAGTCCCCAAAGTCCTTTTCAGATAGTAGAGTGTTCCTCATGGAGCTCCATCAGAAGTACTTAACATATATACAGGTTATGACATTGTGGTTTAAAAAAATGGATAATCAGAGAAATCACAAAGAGCATATTTATTTTACGAACTTGTCCTAAGGTGAAGTCACATTTCTTTGCTGCGGGGAGCAGGGCACAAGAGACTTTTTTTTTTCTTCCTCTTTTACTATGGATATCCAAGGAACTAAGAATAGAGCATTTCCCCTTTTCACTTAGGAGATCTTACCCAAGTCAGAAAACATTTGATTACACAAACATTCCTCATCCTCCCAGATGCCATTTTCCTCTTTATTTTGTCTTTCTATTATTTTTTACTGTATTATTTTATATATTGTGTTTGATTAGAAATGTATTGATTTGTTTACAATTATTTTTAGGCTCCCAAGAAACCGTAGCAATATGTACATTTCCTTTTCTCATTTACAAGATAGTCCTTAACTCAGAAATTGGAAATCCTTGCCTTTCATACTATATCCTTTTGCCCAGGCGGTTGTGCCTGTGTGTGTGTGTGCATGCGTGCGTGTGTGTGTGTGTGTGTGTGTGTTGGAGTGTGTCAGTAGAATTGTAGAATGATCTTGGACATTGTGACCAAATTGTCATGCAAAGCCATGGGTTGTGCCCAAAATCTACCAAGAGACTTCATAACATTAAGAGTTAGTGGTCCTGGGGCACCTGGGTGGCTCAGTGGGTTAAAGCCTCTGCCTTTGGCTCAGGTCATGATCTCAGGGTCCTGGGATTGAGCTCTGCATTGGGTTTTCTGTTCATCACGGAGCCTGCTTCCTCTTCTCTCTCTGCCTGCCTCTCTGCCTACTTGTAATCTCTGTCAAATAAATAAATAAAAATTAAAAAAGAAAGAGTTAGTGGTCCTTTCAGTTTTAAGTAAATAAAATTTGGGGATCTAATGCACAGGGTGGTGATCACAGTTAACGATATATATTATATACTTGAAGGTTGCTAAGAGAATAGATCTGAAATGTTCTTAGCACAAAAAGGCAGGAGAATTTATGTGAGCTGCTGGCAATGTTACCTAATACCATGGTGATAATCATTCTACAATATAGAAATGAATCAAGTCGGGAAGTCTGGGTGGCTCAGTTGGTTAAGCGGCTGCCTTCGGCTCAGGTCATGATCCCAGCGTCCTGGGATCGAGTCCCACATCGAGTCCCACATGCTCCCTGCCGAGCAAGGAGCCCGCTTCTCCCTCTGCCTCTGCCTGCCACTCTGTCTGCCTGTGCTCGCTCTCTCTCCCCGTCTCTCTGACAAATAATAAATTAAAAAAAAAAAAAAGAAATGAATCAACACCTTGATTACCTTAACAATTAACAACCTTGAACAATGTTATGTGGTGATTACATCTCAGTGAAGCCTGGGGTGGGAGGGTGTGGTCTTGAGATTAGAAGTTTATGAAGAGAATCCAGGTGAGGTGGAAAGCACATTTACATGTCTTAAGATACAAAGAAATACAAAATCAATTAAGGAATGGAAGGGTGGGAATTGCAGAACCCATGGGTAAGAGAGTATGTTATCAGGTCGCCATGGGGAATGGGACCTACAAGTGATGAAATCCAAGTTCTAGACCATAAATAAGGCTCAGAATGTTTCATTAGGGAGGCTGATGAGAACCCAGTGAGCATTTCAACCCCCAGAATTACATGGGAAGATAACTCCCCCATTTGTTTAATGTAAAAAGATAGTTTCCTTTTATTTATTATTTTTGAAGATCTTATTTACTCATTTGGAAGAGAGAGAGAGTGAGCAAGCATGAGCAGGGGTGGAGGGGGGAGTGGGGAGGGAGAAGCAGACCCCCTGCTGAGCCGGAAGCCGACTATATGGGGCTCCATCCCAGGACCCGGAGATCATGACCTGAGTCAAAGACAGATGCTTAACCATCTGAGCCACCCAGGCACCCCAAGATAGTTTCCTTTTAAAGTAATATCTTTCAACCTGGAGAAGAATTTGAATTAGGTATGGAAATGTTTAAGAGAATCAAATCTTTCTTTGGGGAGAGATGGTGCGTATTTAGTACTCAATGTACATTCATGTTTAAGGACATAACAATGTGTACTGGGGCGCCTGGCCGGCTCAGCTGGTGGAGCGTGCAACTCTTATTCTTGGGGTCATGAGTTTGAGCCCCATATTGGGCATAGAGATTATTTAAATTAAAAAAAAAAAAAAAGGAGAGCCTGGCTGGCTCAGCTGGTAGAGCATGCAACTCTTGACCTCAGGGTTGTGAGTTCGAAGCCCCACATAGGGTGTAGAGATTACCTAAAAATAAAAAGAAGAAAAAAGAAAATATGATGGATCTGGTTTTTGACCTATATGCTATTCTGTGTAGTTAGTGTTTGAGAAACTTGGGCCTAGCTATCAATGGGAGTTACAAGGCCAGCTCCTCCCTGTGGGACTCCCACTCCTCAGATGCTCTACAAGTCCTTTGCCCATCTCCACCCACCTCCTCAAGTAAAAAAGCAATGTCAACAGTACACTGTTAACTTCTTCAAGACACAGTCAAGACCACAGGCCGTGACAATACAATGGTGGTCATTTTAAAGGTCCACTGATGTCCCTAGTTAACAGCTCCAAGGAGCACTCACATGGCCCCCCGCCCCCTCCATTGTTTCCTCACAGAGGTAACTCATCTCCTTTACTTATTACTTATTCCTCATCTACTTATTACTTAAACATCTCATTTACTTATTTACTTATTTTACAAAAGCTCTTCAAGCATTTAAAATGTATCCAATTTCTGTTTCTCCCATTCATGGCTTTTGTTAGGGTGGGGATCAAGTCACGCTCCCTGCTCATAGTGTCCCACAAAAATGACAAAAGTAAACAAAACCACAATCGTTTTACAAACCCAGCAAATAAGAAAAGGATGAGAAAATAGAGTGTTTACACATGCCAACAAGTGTCAGAGGTCTGGTGTTGTTTTTTTAAGTGACTCAATGCATGGAAATTATAATGCCTTTTCTTATTTCCAGGTCTGTACATGCCCGACTTCTCATGTTATGGGCACATAAAGACCACATAGATTCTTCCAGAATGCATGGTGCTAGTTTAAAAAAAAAAAAAAAAATGGGACGCCTGGGTGGCTCAGTTGGTTAAGCAGCCGCCTTCGGCTCAGGTCATGATCCCAGCATCCTGGGATCGAGTCCCGCATCGGGCTCCTTGCTCGGCAGGGAGCCTGCTTCTCCCTCTGCCTCTGCCTGCCACTCTGTCTGCCTGTGCTTGCTCTCTCACTCTCTCTCTCTCTGACAAATAAATAAATAAAATCTTAAAAAAAAAAAAGACCAGCAAATGAGAAGCGACCAACAAGTTCTCCAACTCTGACGGTGTAAGAATCACCTAGAAAGGTTAAAATGCAGATTCTGACTCTGTAGGTCTGAGGTGGGGGCAGAGCTTCTGCATTTCTAGCTCTTGGGAGCTGCAAATGTTCTTTGTCCCCTCATCTCACACAAGCAGCCAGGATGACAGCGGTGAGTTAGAACTGTCTAGAAATGGAGAGTTTAGTTTTGCTCGGGAGGCAAAAACTCACAAGGCACGCTCTGCCAGGAAGGATAAGTTCGTTGTGTACGAGGCATTATCCCTTCTTAGAAAACCTTGAGGGAGCAGTGCATTTTTTTCAAAAGTCACACAGACACTGACGGGTCTGATGGGTCTCTCGTCTATCTGAATTTCACACACACCCCCCTTTCCTTGCAACTCTATCATGCAGTGTATGAATAGTGACTGCACTGGAAACGGCCCAGCTCTCTTAAAATTCGGGACCTGTGAAAAAAAGAAAACAGTTCTACTGTTGGAGATGGGAGCCAGTAAATTTTGGTTTCATGGCCATTTATTTCAATAAACTCTGGGTCATAAACCTTTAGGGCAGGGAGGCTCCGTTTTGAGGCTGAGATGAAAGCAAGTGCCGGCTGAAGAAACAATGACAAAGTCATTCATTCGTCACTGGGGTCCTGGGGAGTGTGGACGCAGGTGCCCAGCAAGGCTTGACAGCAACATCCCTCGGGGTTAGTTCTGACCCAGGCATCAAAGAAGGCCACCTCAAAGCCCAGCTGCCAGGAGGAAAATGATAGCCAAAGGAAAAAACAAGGGTGGGGCCCTGTGAAGAGACAAAATGTACCGTCACTTTCATCAGAAGCTCCAATCAGCTGGGCAGATTACGTTCAGAGCCCTTGGCCACAGCTCTGGAGGACTCAGATTAGAGAGAGCACGTATGTGCGTGTGTTTGTGTGTGCGCGTGTGTGAAAGGATAGTGATGGGAAGGGAAGTCCCCACTGTTACAGATTTTATACCAGCTGGACCAAAACAGCCCAAGAGGAGACTGTGAACAGAGCCACTCTGGGCAAGTTCCACTTTTTTGTCCCTGTAAGCAATATTATTATTATCAAGGGCTTCCTCTCTTCTTCTGAGTCAAACTTTGCTCCCCGCTTGCCCTGGCACTCATTCTCCTAGTAGGATACTTTCAGTTTCAGAAAGACAGTAAGTTAACTGAGGGCTTGGCAAGAGAGTGTGGGTACCTCAAATGAAAAACACATGCCTGCCCGCTGGCTGGAACAGCACACTTGGGAACAGAAAGTCGAAATCCTGAGGTTTCTAGAGACGGGACTTCACTGGCAACAAAGGACTGCCTAGGAGCCACTGCCTTCCTGGAACACAGAAGGGCGGGAATGGTTTTCAAAATCCCAGCACTTTCTGAAGTCTGAGTTGAAATAAGGAAGGAGAAGGGAAGAAGAGGAAATGGAGAAAAGCAGGAACTATTAGGGCTTCTGACTCACAGAGGGCCGACTTTCAAGCTGACCTGCACTCTGTGCGGAAAATGATCTCTTGTCAATCAATCAGTTGTACTGTCTTCACCTATCATGCTGCCTGATAGCCTAAAAATAGAGACCAATGTGGAACCTTATCTTTGTAAAATGCAACCCTATCTGGAAATAGTAACAAGCCATCAGCCACGCACATGCTGTTGTGAATTAATTGAATTTCGAGCTGGGAGTTAGAATGGAGAAAATTATAGATCAAGGAACCAAACCTTCATTGGACACTTGTGGGCTTGGTCATAACAAAGGGTGCTTCTTGTTCAAGAGCACAGAAGGCAAAAGGCAGGGTCAGAGTATAGTCACTACTCCTGGTCTATGTCATCAGACGATTCATGTCTCCCCGGCACAAGTTAAGATCGATTTTATTTTATTTTATTTATCTTATTTTTTTTAAAGATTTAAATTTATTCATTTGACAGAGAGAGAGAGAGAGAGAGAGAGAAAGAGAGCATAAGCAGGGGGAGCAGCAGGCAGAGGGAGAGGGAGAAGGAAGCTCCTCAATGAGCAGGGAGTACGACATGGGGCCGATCCCTGGACCCCATGCCTGAGCCAAAGGCAGACACTTAACCGACTGGGCCACCCAGGTACCCCTAAGATCAATTTTTATTTAAAATGGTCATCTGTTGAGTATCTCTGTGCCAGGCATAGGAAGAAGAGCCGGAGACACAGTAGACATGGCCTTCAGCCCATGGAGCTCGTGGTCTAGTTCAGGAGACTGATAAATGAATACCATATCAAGTACCACCACCCAAGAAACAAAGAAGCTACAATTCCAGATACGTTCTGAGGAAAGAAAGCAAGGAGTGGAGATCAAGAGGGATCAGGAAGGAGAACTATTTCAGCTCAGGTGCAAAGAGGGTCTCAGTGGCATTTCAGCTGGGATCTGGAGGACAGGAGAGCCAGCCTTGATAGAGTCTAGGTCAAGTACAAGTACGTGCAAACACTTTGAGGAAAAAGAGCTTCTTGTGATAGAGGAACTGAGAGAAGGTCAAGATGTTGGAATGTGATTTCAAAGATCTGGGTTCAAACCATGACTCCACTACCTGCCAGCTTTGTGCCCTCCACACACATTAGCCCTGGGATGTTGAGGTCTAAGACACAGTGATTAGACCTGTGGTCCTCACCTTGATGGCCACTGAGATTAGAACTCACTGATCCCACGTTCCACTCAATTCCTACCTGGAACATTTATCGCTGGGTTTCCACACCATACAGACCAGTTGCCATTTCTGAGGAATATAAAATTGTCTTTTACTGTCCCACTGACTTTCTTTTTTAAAGACTTTATTTATTTATTGGAGAGAGAGAGAGAGAGAATGTGTGTGTGGTGTGTGTGTGTGTGTGTGAGTGTGTGAGTGTGTGAGTCAGCAGGGGAAGAGAGAGGGAGGGGAGAGAACCTCAGACTTTACACTGAGCACGGACCCAGATGCAAGGGTTGATCTCACCACTGAAATCACTTTCACGACCTTGAAATCATGACCTGAGCCGAAACCAAGAGTTAGACACTTAACCGACGGAATCACCCAGGCCCCCCTTTACATACATTTCTACTTGGTGTATACCTAGGTGGAATATTGGTCTGCATCCATTTGAACTTTATTTCCATATATACAATGAAAACTAGGTGTTTCTCATTCCCCTGTCTGCCAATCAGTCATTCTTCCTCTAAGAATCCCAGTTACTAGTTCTTTGTGAAATCACTTTTTTTTTCTTTTCTTGGAAATTCCATGTACAGTCAATGGTACCATTACAGCTTTATAACTACCTCGTGAAGGACTGAACTGCTGTCCTCATAAAGCCCATATGCGTATCACTCTACAGTTTATACCATATTTTTTTTTCAAAGATTTTATTTTTAAGCGTTGGTGATATAGTGGTGAGCATAGCTGCCTTGCAAAGATTTTATTTTTAATTTTTTTTTTTAAATTCATTTATTTGTCAGAGAGAGAGGGAGGGAGAGCGAGCGAGCACAGGCAGACAGAGTGGCAGGCAGAGGCAGAGGGAGAAGCAGGCTCCCTGCCAAGCAAGGAGCCCGATGCGGGACTCGATCCCAGGACGCTGGGATCATGACCTGAGCCAAAGGCAGCCGCCCAACCAACTGAGCCACCCAGGCGTCCCGCAAAGATTTTATTTTTAAGTAGTTTCTATACCCGGCACGGGGCTCCAACTCACAACCCCGAGATCAAGCGTCACACACTCAACTGGGGGCGCCAGCCAGGCTTGTCCGGTTTATGTCACATTTTTATATCTAGTATCTCACTTGTTGAATCTTCCCCCAAATTTATGAGGTGACACAGGGTCATGACTAACGAGTTAACTGCCTGGGCCCCAGAGAAGCGGGTCCTTTGCCTACAGAGACGCTGTAGGATTCCTGACTCAAAAAACAGGCACCGTTTCTGCATCAAGGATCAAAGTTAGTATCTGACAGCAGCGACGGGCAAACTGACAGATCCTGTATCCGGGGCTTCTCTGAGGTCTGAGGCCCCAGATTGCCCAGAGCTCGGTGCCTGGGTTGGGCTCCCTTTGCAGCCCCTCGGGGACCTCTCCCGGCAGCAGGGAGCAGGGAGACTCCCGCTGTGCACTCCAGACCAACGAGGGGTTCAAACCTCCGGCTCCTTTCCCGCCAGCATGGAATTTAGTCAGATAAATTTGGATATTTGGTCTTGCCTACTTCCTTGCCCACGGAGAGACAGCTCAAGAACACACCAACCAACCAGCCTAAGCCAACCGCAAGTCACCTGCCCCTGCACCCTCGAAGCCGCCCCAGTCCCCACCCGGGGGGCCCCTAGACTCTAAGACTCAGAAAGTGATTCATTTCCTCTTTTTCTTTTAGTTTCCTTTCTCTGCTGTCACCTCTTTCCTTTCTCTGAAGAGCTCAGCAAAGTGGTCCTGTTGATAATCCTTGAATTCTGGCTGGCATTTGGCCCGTCACGCTTACACTGCGCTCTGGGGGCTTTCGGGCGGGATGGCTGCCACTTTGTTGCCCTGCCCTCCTCGTTCTGGGAAGGGTGGTGGGGAGAGGCAGCCAGGGAAGGAGCCTTCCCCATGGGACACCCACCGGTGGTAGCTGATTTGCCTGTGTTCGCCTTTTCATTCTCCAAAAAAGCCCTGTTTGGGAGGCACCAGTGTCAGTCTCCTTTCCAAACTAGGAACCCTTGGCTCAGAAGTGAAGCAACTCGCTTGAGTATCAAGGAAACAGTGCAGCCGGAATACAAACACAATGGGGAATAAAGGTAGATGGGAACTAGATACAAAATTCCCCCACTGACCTAACCTGTATCTATGCATTTAATTATTTGAGAGTTGGATCCTTATTCCAGGTACTTACTATTGTCAGAGAAAATATAGACAGGGACTCCTGGGGGGCTCACTCGGTTAAGTGTCTGCCTTTGGCTCAGGTCATGATCCCAGGGTCGTGGGATCGAGTCCCACATTGGGCTCCTTGCTGGGCGGGGAGCCTGTTTCTCCCTCTGCTTGCTTGTGCTCTCATGCTCTCTCTCTCCCTCTCTCTCTGACAAATAAATAAATACAATCTTAGGAAAAAAGAAAAAGAAAATACACATAGACCCAGCAGGAGTTGAGAGCCAGGTGCCGACGTCTGCTGCACAGTGCTGACTGCCCCACAGAGGGAAGAACAGAGCACTGTGTGGGCGCAGACAGTTGGCGGTGGGTCTGTCGCTGGCCCTCATGCTCCCTGGCTGACGGGGGAGACAGGTCGCTGCCCCCTGCCCAGTGTCATGGGACAGGCTCCCACTGCACGTCACTTGCTGTGGGCAGGATCCACATTCAAAATGCCAAGTAGGGTTTCTACTCAATGCCAGAGACTTTGGCTGCATCGAGAGGCTTTGGCTACATCGTAATAAAATCGCAAAATCCCAAGTTGAACCACTGTAAGTGGAGATTCATAAAGCTGTTATTTTAGCATGTCAATTACCACCCAAATCTGACAGATTTAAAAATCCTTTGGGGGTTTTGATGAAGATGAGGATGAGGTAAGACTGGCTGTGGATAACAAAAGCAGCTAAAAGAGTATGGGGTGGGGGGGAGAAAGGTAGCAATGAGGGAGAAAGGGGGCTTCTGCCCTCAAGCGGTATCAGCTTAATTTTAGGGGAGCCATAAAACCATCTGTGACACATTATACCAATAAGCCAGAGAAATTATTTTACTGGCCCAACCGTGAAAATATTCATGCATGATTTCAAGTATTTTTTATGTATTCAGTTTTTACATTGAACCTTCTGCAGTTTGTTTTAATGCAAATAATGAGCTCGGGATCGGGCATTAATTTGTTTCCTGGACATAGAGGAAATCATCCTAGAATGTTTGATGGAATAATCAACCTCCTTTCCACTGAAACGAAATAGCACTCCGTCATGTACTTTAGGCTCACGTGTTGCGAGGCCTGTATCTTCAAATCTTTGCTCTGCTCAACTCTTTGTCTTCATTATTTGGTCTTTCCATTTGCTTTCTAATATTTTAACAAATGGAAGGGCTAGTTCTCTCCAACTTGTTATATTCCTGAAGAAGTCTCCATGGGGTTTTAGCTGTAATTTTATGGCTTTCACAGAGTGATTGGGCAGGGTCTCCTCATCCAGGAATAATTCTTCCATCTTTCAGGAAACAACCAAGATTCTTCATTTAGATTTTGCAAATGTCTTGAAAGAGTGTATTTATAATTTTTTTTGCGTTATAATGGATGGGATTTTTAAAAAGTAATCTCTATGCCCAGCGTGGGACTTGAATTCACGACCCCAAGAGCAAGAGTGGCATGCTTTACTGACTGAGTCAGCCAGACACCCTGTAAATGGGTGGTATTTTTTAAGCACTATAGTTTCTAAGTGATTATTGCTGGAGTATAAGAACATTTTCTAAGAACATTGATGTGTTATCTGACCTGACATCTTTTATGATCTCTCATGGTTCTTTCTCACCTGTTTCTCCTGCTAGGAAGACCAGAGTGCTGAGGCTCCTGGTTTCACTCTGGCCATCTCCCTCTCTCTGTCTCTCCTGCATTCTCCATCTATCCTCTCTGCCACACTGATAGCTGGGGGTGGGGGGGTCCTCCCGAGCACTGCCCCCCCTCCCTTGTCCTATCTGGGAATAAGAACAATCAAGAACAAACTCTCTCTCAAGTTTTTCCCTTCAGCTCTGGCAGGTGGCTTTTTCCTATTTTATTTGACTCCAGGGATGACTGGAGACTCCCCCAAATTTTTAAGCAGAGAAGGGCTCTTTTTTTTTTAAATAAAAATCTGATTCTCTCTGGAAGGAGTGCGGACAATGGATGGACAGGCGAATTAGCGTTAGAGAAAGTCACGCTGGCTGCCCTGTGAGGAGAGGCGGTGTGTGTGTCTGGGGGTGCTGGGAGCCCCTGGGGGGTGCTGGGAGCCTCTGAGGGGAGCTAGGAGCCTCTGCAGGGGCCAGTGGAGAGGAGCAAACAGTGGACTGTGAGCCGACAGGTGTTCAGGATTCTGTCGTACAGACTCACTGTGAAGGGGTCGAAGAGGGAGGGGTGAGGCCGAGTTCCGAGTCTTCTGCCTGGATGCCTGGAGGGGCGTTGGCGGGTGGACCTCTCCAGGGTGTGGCCAGGAGAATGAGTAGATTAAGAGAATGATTAGTAGAAATTAGGAGAATGAGTAGATGCTCCAAAAGGTCCCAGTTCAGGTTTGAACCACACAAATTTCAAGTTTGAGAACATGTAAGAGGATGTGGGGTGATTCGCAGTGGGGCTTGAAATGTGGGTGCTCTTGGGACAGAATCTGAGAGTGGGCTGTGAGAGCACATGAGCCTGGGTAGGGGGAGAGAGAGACGGGGGCTAGCGAACAGGCAGCGGCCTCTGCCAGGAGGAGGACCAGCAAAGGCCAGGAGAAGGGGAAGGAAAAGGAAAGCAGGTTTCTGATTCGACAGTGCGAGTTCTTAGGGGCTGGTCATTATCATCTTGCTGAGCATGTCAACTTTTTTTTTTTTTTTTTTTTTTTGCCAATGAGCAGAAACTGTTTATTTTCTTTTTTTTAAAATTTTTATTTTTTATAAACATATTTTTATCCCCAGGGGTACATGTCTGTGAATCGCCAGGTTTACACACTTCACAGCACTAACCATAGCACATACCCTCCCCAATGTCCATTACCCCACCCCCCTTTCCCAACCCCCTCCCCCCATGTCAACTTTTAAATCTGGACGTTTACTGTTAAAGAGAAATACTTTTATAGGCACACACACACAAAAAAGAGGCAGATTTTAAATGCCTAGCACGTGTGATCTCTTCTGCTTACTGTCAACCTTTCTCATCAACCAATAGCCATAATGAACTAGGTGTAGAGTACAAAGTTTTGGGTTACAGTGGCCACTAACTTACGTATTAGCACTTTGAATTCAGGCACGTGATGTAATCTTTGGCTTTGGTTTTCTCATCTGTGTATGGAAGTGAAAACCTGGCCCACAGAATTGTTTTAAAGTGGAAGGTCCTTCTCAACATGTCCCTTAATGGCCATGCACGTTCGATGAATATTTGTTGAGTGTCTGCTATGTGCCCAGCACCACAGGTCTAGGCGCTGGGAACAGTGGAGAACAAACCATGGAAGTCTGAGCTCATGTGAAGTTTGAGTTCAAAAGAAGAACCCGACAATCAACAAATCAGACAACTAAATAAAATACATCTCCTGGAAGACAGTCAGAGGGAGGGTAGGGATGGGCAGTTTTAGACAGGATAGTCAGGGAGGGCCTTTCCAAGAAAATAGTATTTGTTCTGAGACCTGAATGGCCAGGAGCATTAGTCAGGGAAAGAGCAGGAGAAAGAGCATTGTCAGTGGAGTCCAGGCTGAGGGCAAAGGCTCAGAGGCAGGGAGGAATGAAGGGGGGGAGGAAGGAGGCTGCAGGAGGTGGAGATCAGATGCATGGGTGTCCCCCCAACATTCCCGCACCTCACGTTCCTCTATGCCGGGGACACCCAGTCCAAGTGTGGGTGCTGTTGGCAGATTAGATTAGGCACCAATGAAGGCAAACAACAACTCAGCCTACATTCCAAGTCTATGTGCCAGAGAGAACTGTGCCTTCTGCTCAAGGCAGCAGTTACCCACACTGCTGGGTAATGATTCTGCTCGCTTGTTGTTAACACTCAAAGCTTCTGGACACTCCGAACATCTTCTAATTTCTAGCTCCCTTCTTCTGACTAATTGTGGCGTGTTTTGCTCCTTCTGCCTCATGTGGTTCATGATTACTATCACAGTTACCAAGCATTTCAGCTCTCCTTCCCCATTCCACCACGCAAACGCTATGGGTCAAATTGTATATGTATGATTATTACTGTTTTTTCCTAAGCCTGTTTATTCGGAGGTCCAGGCTTCTTTTGTCTCCTGAGGATAATGAACACGTCTTTTTTTTTTTCCCTTTTCCCTTTCCCTACATCAATTTTTTAAATTGTGAAATGTAACACTCATCCAGAAAAGTATATCATGTACAAATTATTTTCACTTAACTATCTCGTAAAAATATTTCCATGTGTTGTATAATTTCATAATACATTATAATCCATTTTAATCACTTGCTGTTAATTCAGATATATTTTATTTCTTTAGACTGTAAACTACTTGAGGTCAGGTATCATTTCTTTTTTTTTTTAGATTTTTATTTATTTATTTGACAGAGAGAGATCACAAGTAGGCAGAGAGGCAGGCAGAGAGGGGGGGGAAGCAGGCTCCCTCCTGAGCAGAGAGCCCAATGTGGGACTCGATCCCAGGACACTGGGATCATGACCTGAGCCGAAGGCTGCCGCTTAACCAACTGAGCCACCCAGGCATCCCTCAGGTATCATTTCTTAAGTGGCTTTCCACCCAACATGGGGCTCCGCCCTACAACCCCAAGATAAGAGTTCCAGGCTCCCGTCCCCTGAGCCAGCCAGGTGCCCTACCCTCCTATTGCTTTAAACCACTGTTTGTGGTACTCTGTTGTGGCAGCCTTAGGGAACTAATATAGGAGAAAATTTTATTTATGTTGAAAAATATCAAGTCATGCTCTAATAGAATGCGGTCCTACCCTAGTCAGGAAATGTGGGAATTTTAGGAAGATAGGGGCTGAGAGAGTGACTGTCCTTGCTGACACTACCATCTTGTATGAGAGTGACCATACTCTGTTCTTCACGAGTCACACCATCTCCACTCTCAGCTCAGCTAATCTAGTCACGCTGCAGCCAGAGTGAACTTTCTAGAATCTGATCCTATCACCCGCATGCTTAAAATCCTCTGTGGTTCGCCTTTGCCCCCCAAACCATACACAAAGTCCTCAGGTCCCTCTCCACTCACCTCTCACCACTTCCTCCTCACCTTGCCTGCCCTTCAGTCTCTGCCTGGAACATCTTTCCTTTGGCCTCATTGCTTGGCCAGTCCTATTTGTGCCTCAGTGTCTCCGTAAGTGGACTTTCCCGCTTCATTGCCCGTCCAGGCAGTCCCATAGTCCTCCACAATTTCCCTGGGACGGGGGACTCTCTGCCTGTACACATCTCCGTCTGTGTAGTTGGCCGCATCACCCTCCAGCCTTGCTGCACAAGGTGAGGTCTGAAACGGACGCTGGGGCATCACCAGAGCTTAGGACGCAGAACCTCAAGCCCAGCTAAATCTTCACAATCATCTCCGTGGGGGGCAGGGAGCACTGTGTCCCCAGAACCCAGCACAGCGGCTGTTTAAACGGAGATTTAGCTGATTTAATGCATGAGTCTGATTTCCTGTTAACAAGCCTGTCTTACAGGAAAACAAAACAAAACAAAAAAGTCTCCTTTAATCGGAATAAACAGACTCGTATCTCCAGCCTATGTATTTTGTCACGATTCCCTTTCAATTCCCCTTACACGTCTCTCATATTCTTTGTTTTCCTGTCAAATCCCATTTTCCGCACGAAATATGTGAATGACTGTTCTATTACTAATCATGTTTTCTGTTCTGTTTTGGGTTTTATTAGTAATTTTAAAAAAACACATAATGACAGCACAGGCATTATCAGATTTGTACCGTTATTTTTGAACTTGGTCCATGAAAACTGATACGTGGTAATAGTTTTAAAAATTGTCCTCCCCAGTTCTTTTTCCCTCCTCTCCCCTTCCCTTTCCTCATCCCTGCCCTTCTCTCTCCCTTCCTTCCTTCCTTAACAGATAACAAGATTCTAATGCTTCATGATAAATCTTTTTGTTGTGAGTTCCAGCCGTCAAAATCCCGGTACATTTATATTTCTCACAAGTTCTCAGTAAATGGTAACATCATTTTTCCAGAGAAGTATACAGGTAAGAGAGCCTTTACACGCTCAACTTCAAATTCCCTTAACAGAATGTTAAATCTGAGAATTTATGGACCATCTCAAACCCAAATTTTTATTTTATTTTTTTCAAACCCAAAATTTTAAACCGTGCTCCATAAATTGCTGATTTGACCCACCTCTGATGACGCCTCCCCAACTTCCCCCCTCCCTTCTCCTTCCAGCAAGTTGAATTTGCAATTCCCTAAAAGGAACCACTCGCCTAAGGTTTGTATCTAGTACGGTCACGTGGCTAACAACCTTTTATAATGATAATGTTAGAGGGCAGGATAGGCACACCCTTTGTAGGTAAACAACAGTCGGATTGCTTTTCTTTTGTTGACTGTGTCAGCATTTCAGGGTGCATGATTTGGTCCGAAGTTTACTAATTTATCCAATCAGAAAATTAATGGTGTCCCTTTTCAGTCAGTCAAAAATGGGGGGCGCCTGAGTGGCTCAGTTGTTCGGCATCTGCCCTCGGCCCAGGTCATGATCTTGGGGTCCTGGGATGAGCCCTGGGCTGGGATCCCTGCTCAGCGGGGAGTCTGCTTCTCCCTCTCTCTCTGCCCCTCCCCCCCCCGCTCCTGTTCTCCCTCAAATGAATAAATAAAATCTTAAAAAAATAAACTAGGTTGTTTAAATTCAGGAGTAGTTTCGTTCCTTGATTATAGCCTCCTCTACACTTCTGCAGGACCAAGCCATAAATAAATTCTTGCAGGTTTGTGTTGATTGAAGGATTTCAGGTAAATAAACAAGCTCAAAAGCCTACTGGGGGCACAGAATGTAAACGAGAAAAGCGACAGCAGGGGGCGTGGCCGCCGGGAGCTCCCGCCCCAGGGCGGCGGGGCAGAGGCTGCCACCAGGCTTCTAGCGCGCTCTGCCCGTTTGCAAAACGGACCCCGGGTACAGAGATCGGAGCTTTGAAAGTCATCTCTCAATTTTTAAATGTTGGTAACCAATTCAAAATTTCCCAGACATTTTGCAAATCAGTACCAGGAGCCAAACAGAGCACTCCGGGGAACCACGCAGTTCTCGGTAGCCCATTTGCAACCTCTTCGTTGATAGAGCGGATAATGAAGAACATTCATTTCCCCCCAAAACTGTTATTACTGGGAACGCCAAGGTGGGTTAGCGCTCCTGCTCCGCAGGGAGCCTGCCCAGGTTCAGATCCTGGCACCTCTCTCTGCCAACAGGCGCTCCAGAATTCCCTTGATGTCAAGGAACAAGTTTTCACCTGTAAACTGGCCTTTCTGGTTAAGAACGGCAGCTTCGCAGCATCGTTCTGAGGACAAATGCGAAAATACCCGCCCAGGCCCTTCTCGCTCAGCGGCCCCCATAACCTATCCCAATTACTAAAACCGAATCCCAATTTCTCCTCCTCCTCCTCCTCCTAATAACGGCATCGTTCAGGGACCCGCCAAACATCGTGTAGGTAGCCTCACATGCCTCATTTCTCCTTCCACGCAAGCATCTGAAGGTGTCCCATACAATGACTTACTCTTTTCACGTTACTAAGCAGCAGCCCAATGAGTCAATACCGCCCTCTCCAGAGGGAATGCGCTCCACCAGCCCAAGCTGGGGCGGGGGACTAAGCCCTCTGCCCACCGCCCCCACACCCCCTTCCAGATCAAACCCGCGTGTGCTTGCTCTCCCCAGGGTTTCAGTTTGCTACGTTAGTCCCTTTGCCTCTGGCATCCTCTCTACTGCTGGGAACGTTTTCTTCATCTCACTTCCCCGCAACCACCCGTGCCCTCCGAGTTCGAGCTCCCTCTTTCGGATCTCGTTCCGGGGTCGGCTTCGTTATAGGCTCTAATTGCCGGTTTACGATAAGGACCGGGCGCCCGGCCTCCCCAAGCCGCCGCCTTCTCGCTAGAACTTTCCCCTCCCGCGACTTCCCGGCTGCGCCACAGCTGCGGCCGACGCCACGGGGGCGGGGGCGCGCTCTCGGCCCGGACCCCCTCCGCGCGGGCCCGGCTCGCGAAGGGAGTCCCGGCGAGGCGGGGCCGGGTCCCGACGCCGGTCGCCGCCACCGCCGCGGAGCCCTGACGAGTCCGGGCAGATCCCCCAGTGCGGCGGCCCTCGGGGGCGGGGACAGGGGCGGGCGCACAGTCAAGTTTCGCTACGTCACTGTTCCCGGGACAGTCCCCATATAAAGGACGAGCGCGGGCGCGAGAATCGTCCGGACCTGAAAGGTGCCGCGGCCGAGGGCGGTCGTCGGTCCGCTCCGGTCGTGCGCGCTGCTCCGGCCGGTCCGCGACTCGCGTGCAGCTCGCCTCCTGCTGCTCCAAGGGGCTCGGGTTGGGGGACTGAGGCCTCCGGGGTTTTACAGCACAGCTCCGGGTGGCTGCCTGTGGAGATGCCTGGGAAGAAGGCGCGTAAGAGCGCGCAGCCGAGCCCCGCGCGGGCCCCGGCAGGTAGGGAGCAGCTGGGGCCCGCGGAGATTCTGGCCGGGGCCGGGGCCGGGACGGGGGCCGGGGCCGGGGCCGGGGCCGGGGCCAGGGCCAGGGTCGGGGCCAGGGTCAGGGTCGAGGTCGAGGTCGAGGTCCCGGCGGCTTCCTCCCGGTGGCTCGCGGCCTCCGGGCCCGGCAGGTCTGCGCCCTTGCACATGCTTTGGGGGGCGCCTCCAGGAAGTTCTTCAGGGTTTTTACCCCGGATGGTGGAGACGGCGAGGGAGGAAACTCGATATGGGATGCACGTTGGCATTTTAGCGGAGGCACAAAGCCTTGTTTTCGCCTCGCTTGCCTTCAAGCCCCACTTTCTCTGCCCCGGAGCCACGGGGAGAAAAAGTGCAAGTGCGGGCTGCAGTCACGAGGAGAAAGTCCTGGTCGCGGCAGGTGGGGACGGGAGAGGCTCCTCCGGGAGCGGCCTGGCGACCAGGCCTCTTCCTCCGGAGTCAGGGACCATTGAGGGCCCCGCTCTGAGTGTTGCCACTCGCGGGCCCCCAACACAAACAAAGCGGTCCGTTACGCTTGGGTCTACGCGGGCCCTTCCACCGAGGACTGATGGGGCGTTACGGAGGCCCCGGGAGGACCACTGGAGCCTGGAAAATTGTGCTGTCTTGAGTGGTAGCATTTTAACAGTCGTTATTAGTTGTGGACATGGATAGGAGAAGAACAGCAGATGGTCTCTAGTTGTTTTTCATCCATCCATTCTTTCCTCCTCCCTCCATAAAGCCCCATCGAATAACTTTTTAGACCCGCCCTCTCCCTTATAAATCTTAACAAACAGGGCAGCCATCCGCTAAGGGGCTGTAGCGAAGGTCTTCAGGCTCTGAGCTCGAAATTCGTCATACTGCTATTGCATCAGACGCTGATGGCCCCCTTTTAACTTACTTTCGATTTATAGAGCCTGTGAGGCTTGCAAAGGAAGTGGGATGGCCAACCTGGCTAAGTGGGCACCAGGGTGCCTCCTCTGGCTCGCTCTTGGGAGGCCAAAAAGCTTGGCCCATCTTTTGTGATGTCCAAGAAATCTCTGGTTTCCGGAAGGCCTAACCTGAGCATAACTTTCTGCCATTTTCCACTTCATTCCTAATAATACAGGACAGCAGAAAGGGCCCTTTTAAACTCGATTGGACAGTAATGCATCTTTTTATTGAGATACAAGTGACCTAGGACATTGTATTAGCCTTGATTGATGTATATATCAAATGATGATTCGGCTTATGTATATATTGTGAAATAGTGCTAGTTAACATCCCTCACCACACGTAGTTTTTAATTTTTTTTTAAATTACTGCTTTTATAGAAGTGTAACAAAGATGAAGGAAACAACTAGCAGCTAGATTCTGCCCCCTCTTTTGGGGAAAGAGATCATGTTTTTCCCCTTAAAACCCTTTTGTAATCCGTTTTCTTAAATTAATACTCATTTAATGGCAATATGTCGCTTCTAAAAAGTAGTAAACTTGTGAATTAAACATATTTTTGCCTCACTCATAAAGGCAGTGGATTTGCACAAATTGGGTTTGTAAGAAGAATTTGGTTTACAGTGTAATGTAAATTTATAAGTTATTTTAGAGAATGTGGTCTTATTTTTGATACAAGATTTTATGAGTCTTAGAAGAAAATTTCAAAGAGTTTTTCAGTGAGATTAAGAATACATGTAGGGGCACCTGGGTGGCTCAGTGGGTTAAAGCCTCTGGCTCAGGTCATGATCTCAGGGTCCTGGGATGGTGCCCCACATGGGGCTCTCTGCTCAGCAGGGAGCCTGCTTCTCCCCCTCTCTCTCTGCCTACCTCTCTGTCTACTTGTGATCTCTCTCTGTCAAATAAATAAATAAAATCTTAAAAAAAAAAAAAAAGAATACATGTAGAGGGGCACCTGGGTGGCTCAGTTGGTTAAGCATCTGCCTTCAGCTCAGGTCATGATCCCTGGGTTCTGGGCCACATGTCAGGTTCCCTGCTCAGCGGGGAGCCTGCTTCTCCCTCTCCCTCTGCCACACCCCCTGCTTGTGCTCTCTCTGTCAAATAAAATCTTTTAAAAAGGAGGGGAAAAATACATTTAGATTTGTCTATTGATGAAGGTATAATACGAGGTGTGAAATACTGCCATTTAAAAAACAGATTCTACTTAAAAACAACATACAAGAGTGTAGGATTTGACTTCTGTTCCCCCAACCAACCTTCAGTGAGTGAGAAGAGGATGACATCACCTGAGGCTGGCCCAGGCTCCCTAACTCTGTGGCGTATGACGGAAATTCCCCTGTTGAAAGGGAGCATTTGCCTCATTCAGTGTGCTTAAGTATATACATATATACATATTTCAGATTAAACAATAAAAACAGTAAAAAAATTTATTCTTAACTATTCTATTGATTTATGAGTCACAATGTGTCTGTATATGGTGTGTGGGGGGGAGGGCGTGCATGCTAATCACCTTCCTTGCATTGAGAAAATGGGTGTACATAAAGCTAAAGTTAAGATAAATGTTCACTGAGTAAATACTCAGCTTGTCCCTCGGATGGGCACGTTAACTCTTGCTGGTTGCAATTTGTAATACCAGTGTGATTTTAATGTTTAGCTTTCCTTTTCAGACCCCGAAGTGGAGTGTGCCATTCAGCTCAGGAAATTTGGAGACAAACTGAATTTCCGGCAGAAACTTCTGAATCTGATATCCAAACTCTTCCGGTCGGGAACCTGACAGCTTCGGAAGCTTGAACGAGGAGATTGCTTTAAAATGGAAGATTCCCCAGTAGGTGCAAATTTAATCTAGAGGAAATGCCTTGTAATGGAGAAGATCTCACTTGCTTTTTGGACGTCCTTGGGAACGAAGATGGGATACATCGAAGATGGGTTTTTGTTGGAGATTTCCCAGAAGTCCTTTGTTTTGGCTCATGAGGAAGTTATAAAACCATTTTGTTTATTTTAAAGCAAGAATGGAGGAGTTCTGAAAAATAAGGACTTAATTAGTTAACATTTTGTTTTTACTTCCGAAATTATTCCGGTAATTTTGCTGAAGGTTGCTGTGCAGCCTTCTGTAAGCGGAGTTGGCAGATGAATGGATAGTGGGCAGAGGCAAAGAAACAGAATGTGTTCAGTGTTGGGTCTTATTTTGGGATGACGACTCCAAAGTGAGGTATAAGACTCGGTTTATATATTATCTTGTTAAAAGTAAACATTTCATTCTGAGAACACTGAATGTTGTAGAGAGTGTGGATTCCACAGGTCACTACAAAATATAAAATGATTGGAAAGCTTGTTTCTTCTGACTCAAAAATGTATTGCTTCTGTTCAGATGATCCTTGCATTATGTTTCTGTGAATCTTAACGGGAAAGTCTGTACTTTGAAAAACGTGATAGAGGTATTAGTTGGCTTCAGTAAGGTTCTTGAAGGTAGAATGTTAAAAAATAAAGAGCACGGGAATTTTGTAGAATCAGAAATAATGGGGAAAAAAGGTGATTTAGGCTTTTTTACTGTTGTATTTAATACTTAGTAAAACAAATATTCTAAAGTAACTTGATAAGATGAATGTGTTTCTAGAGAAGTTTCTAAAATCTGTAAAAGGCCTTTCTCATACTGGTCAGGGTATGTCTCATAGGAAGTGATCTTTTAAGAGAAATTAAGTATGTTTTACATATTTTTTTAAAGGAGGATTGGATTTCTCACCCAGAATAAAAATGCCATATATGTATAATTTGCTTTAGAATAATATGTAGATTCTGAGAAAAAAAGTTTCATGAATTTCCCTTTTTTTATTGTTAAAAGGCCAGTCTGTATCAACAAAGTCCCTAGATAGATAAAAAAAGAATAATGTCACGATTGAATTTCAGCAGGAATAATTTTATTTATTTTACCTATTTATGATTAAAATATTGTTTTGCTTGAAAATGTCTATTAAAGTTACATTTTTAGGTTATGAGACAAGGCTTTCATAACCACTTGAACTTAACAGTAAGAATGTTTTGCCCTAGGCTGTGGTCACTTTACATGAAACATTACCTCAGTATCTGTTTTTTCCTCAGTATTATTTAGTCGTGAAAATGCTTTTTGTCTGTCTAGAGGCAGATATTTTGCCGTTAGGATATTTATGGTCTGTAACTGTATTTATACATACAAAATTGGATACTGTCGCTATAAACTACTAAGAATTATCACCGTTTCTCTGCGTGTTCCTTTCTGTCATCACGTCACCCGCCCAATGTTCATTCCGAAACCAAAATGGTTTGACACGTTTCCATCAGCAGGTCCCTTCTGACCACCACCTCCTCAGTTACAGTTCTGTTGCCTGGGGTGGAACATGAGGGGGGACATTTAGCATGATTTCTGCTGTCAAGGGACTTGGCCATTTAATGAGGAGAGGAAGTAGTGAAAAAGAAGAAATTCGTGCCTGGCAGAGGTCTTGAATGTCTTAGTTCCTGGAGACTGATTTATTGAAAGTAGCCTACAGAGATCTGTCAATCTCCGCAGGGCTACAGTGTGTCCCTGCTTTGGCTGCTTGGGGACCTCTGCCAAGCTAGAGAAGCTTCTGGGCAGTTTCCTTGAGGATGGCCTCACACCTCTCGTCTGCCCCAACCCTGAGCAGCTCGTATTGCTTCATCTGAAGCTGGTCATGTGCAGAAGGAGTGGCTTTCCTGTTAGAGGGTGAGAACTCCTAGTTGGTAGCTCTTTCGGCTGAAACCCCAAGAGTGTAAATTACCTTGCTCTGGAGGGGCGGCCCAGAGGATGGGCTACAGGAGGAAGGTGACCACGTGGGTAGGGGGAAATGAAGGGCTGCCCCAGGCCATTGGGGGAGGGAGGGCGGGGGAGATTGGCTCCATAAAGGTGAGGGTGCCCTGTGCATGATTTGATTTGAGAGTCTCTGGAAGAGGAATTCTGTCCCTCTGACCCTCTGCATAGCCAGAAGTGAACTGTTGGTGTTAGTGAGTTTTGCTAAAAGTACCTGTGCTGCTTTTTTTTTTTTTTTAACATAAGGAGAAGCATAGGAAAGCTTTGGCACCATACACAATCTTCAGGTCTGAGGACTATATATTTTCAAAGAACTCTTTTTTTAAAAAAAGATTTATTTGAGAGAACACCAGCGAGGGGGAGGGGCCAAGAGAGATGGAGAAGAAGCCCTTTCTCTGCTGAGCAGGGAGCCCTATGCTGACCTCCATCCCAGGATCCCGAGATCAGAACCTGAGCCCAAGACAGACACTTAACCAACTGAGCCACCCAGGCACCCCAGAAAAACAATGTCAAGAAATTCCCAGGATGTCCACATAATTGTAAATATTGACCAACAAAAAAACTACTGGGAATTAAAAAATAGTTTGACTTGCATTTATATGTAAGAGAAAAATCTCCATAACCTTTATATTTGAAAAGTCACCTAGAAATGGCAATGTGTGCTGTTAGTAAAATTCATACAAAAAGCATAATTCTGCTTATAAGTTACTTACAGTTAGTTTAAAAATTGAATAAGAAAAAAAAAATCCAAAAAAAAATCAAAAAAAAAAAAAAGAAAATAAAAATCACTACTTTTTGCACAAACATGTCTGCAGTCCTTCACATTACTGTCGTTCCCTCCATAGCAACTAGAGGGGAAGGCCTCCTGGGCTTTGTGTCTTGGATTAGAACAATAGTGAATCACTTTAGCAAAGACCAGTCTCTCATCATTTGAAACTGTGGCAAAATGATGGGACCTTTAGGAAAAAAATTAAAAAAGGAATGCAATAATACCAGAAGTAAGAAGCTGTGACTATGATTGAAGTTACTGAGGAAGGTCTAAACCCATGGAAGTTTCATTCTGAATCCTAAATATTCCAAACCATTTAAAAAGTGGGCCTCAAATTTCAAGAACTACATTTTGTTCATTTGTTTAAAAAGATTTTATTTATTCTGGGGGAGGGCGGGGGACAAGAAGGCTCCACGCTGTACTACGCAGAGCCCAATAGGGGGCTGGATCCTACGACCTTGAGATCAGGACCTGAGCAGAAACCAAGAGTTGGATGCTCAACCGACTGAGCCACCCAGGCATCCCTATTTTTAATTTTTATAAACTGAACAGAATTTCTTCTGGAGCTATCTCCTTGTATCATTTGAATGTGTAAAGGAATTAAACTCCCCAAAACAAATATGGTCAGGTAAAAAATGGGCTACACGTCAAGGAATAACGTGACATGTTTTAGTAAGCTGTCCTATGCTGGTAGGTTTTTTGTTTTTGTTTTTTTTTTTAAGTTTATTTATTTATTTTTGTAATCTCTACACCTAATGTGGGGGTCGAACTCATGACCCAAAGAGCAAGCGTTGCAGGCTCCTCCAACTGAGCCAGCCAGGGGCCCCTCCTATGTTGATAGTTTTATTTTGACGTATTTTTATCAGCTCTCCTTCCATTTTAAATCAAGAGTACATGTATCTAATTGTGTAATTTACATTTACACAAACAATTTAAGAGACAACCCGCGACCACCATCTCCTCAGTAATTCAAGATTTTGCGTACTCAACAGAGAGTAGCTTATAGAGCTTTATCAAAGTCTCTGCCAAAGCAAGCTTTTCTTGTTTGGTGCATTTATTTATCTCTGTGCATGTGTCTTTCCTGTCCTTAGGGAAAATGCCTGTATTGTCTCTCTACAGTTATTAAATCTGCCCAAGTAACTGATCACTTCAGGGACTGTGGGGGCTGGGGAAGGAGGCAGGTAAGAAATGGGGAGGAGAGAAGAGGGACAGAGATCTCTTTATGCTGCAATTTGCAATTACTAAAGGATACAGAAATCCAATCAAAAACTTTAGAAATGTTCAAGTGTCACCATCTTGAGTTTATACTTACTCCATTATCTCATGTATACAACTGATTCCATACAAATCTGTGGTCATGGTACTCACTAATAAACACTGTAATTTTTAATTTAATTTTTTAAAAAGTAAGCTACAGGCCCAACTCCTTACCCTGAGATCAAGAGGTGCGTGCTCTACCGACTGAGCCAGGCAGGGACCCCTGAATACTGTAATTTTTTAAATGTACAAATCAAGTAGATGAGAAATAGTTCTAGAGAAACAATGCAGAAGAGGAAGCAAACACTCCAATCATGGCCTTGTCACTTTCCAGCCTTCAGAACTTGGCAGTTCATTAACTTCTAGCCTGTGCTCCCACAGGTAAAACTGGGAGTAATGCTTGGGGCAAGAACGTGAGGACTGATATTACAGGGGGGTGGGGAAAAAAAAAGTCACTTATCATCTATCACTGATCTCTTTATCATCTATCAATGTATCTATGAACAAGATAAGTTGTTTCCTTTAGTCGGAAGGCTGTGTGTGCTGTGATTTTGGGCTTTTTAATCCCTTGCAATAACTCTCCCCCCACAATACACACACACACACACACACACACACACACACACACACACAGCCCTTTGGGCCAGAACAGCACAGACTGTGAAAATCTTGACAAACTGCTTAGACTTTTGTCAGAGGGAATGCTCCTCCAGGAAGACAACTGGAATCTTGATGACAGTCTCAGGACTATGACGAACAGCAGAGAGCGCCCGGCTTCGGAATCAAAGCCAAGCCATCCATCCATGAGCTGTGAGATGAGCAGAGCAGCCTGTCCGAACCTGAGTGATTCCTCTGCATCCCCTCTTAGATCATTTGTGGTTTGAGACAGCGAATGGGAAGATCTCCTACCCCACTCCCGGTCCTACCAGCCCCATCCTGCACACAGTGTAAGAGAAAACTGAAGGGTTTGCAAAAAGAAGTAGGAGAGTGGGTTTAAAACTCCCCCTCCAACAATCTGTTTCCCAAATTCTTCTCCCAAACACTGATTCTAAGTCCGGGAGGAGCCTGGGCAGAAACATCTTGGACTTCTAAGTATTTACCTGGACATGAAAATTCCCCGTGGACTCTGACACAGTGGTGTCACCGTTGCAAGGTGGCTTCTTATATGTAGCTGAAAATAGATGGGGTCACCTGACGGGACACACCCTACCGTCCGAGTCTCTCACGTAATAGGTCATGGTTCAAGAGCAAAACCTTTGTCAATACAATCCAGGCCCTCACTTCAGCTTCTGTTTTAAGGACTTTCAGAAGTCAGTTTAACAAATTCAGAATGAAACAGTCACACCCGCCGGCAGTCTTCTTCCAGATCAGTTACTGTAAAAAACACCAGAAAAATGAGGGAAGTGATGAGTGACAGGTGGGGATTTAGGATTCCTTTACTTTGTAAGTCTGGGTCCCCGACTGCACCCGTAGGTGTGCTCCGAGCTGAACGCTGTCTGTGATTAGAAACCGAAGGGTGCGCGGAGCCTGGGCTTGGGTTTGGATTTGAAAAGGAATGTACAAATGGCCCTTTGGTATTTCTCGTGTCTTAGTAAAAGGCTTCTTTTCTTTTCAGCACGTTTTCTCACTAATGACCTCTAATGGAGCTTTGAGATTTGACCATTTCCAATTGCACCTCTATATTTAAAACCACAAACTTTCTTTCCCTGCAATTAGCATTGGCTTTGGACTTCGGACTCAGCCATGTTTTGCCACTCCTTCTTTGCAGGGTTCTGGATAAATGGCTCCATCTCAGTTTTCTTATAAAAGGGTGTAAGATACACCGATTTCAAAGCATCTTGAGAATCGAACAAGAAGAGAAGGTGCAGGGTGTCCGGCTCACAGTCGTGCTCAGTAAAGGTCAGTTAACTTCAAGACATAGGGTTAGATATTAGCTTCCTTCCAGAGCTATGGGAAGATCTTGCCCAGTTAAGATTATTAGACTAAAATGAAAGCTTTTGAAAAAAGGCAGCAGGGCAGTGGTGGGGCTGGAGAGGAAGTGGCAGTTTTTCCCTTGATGAGGCCATCTGCTTTTAATTTATAACCTTCTAGTGATGGTAAAACATTTATTTTCACCCCGTACATAATAGGTTTCATGAATACTATTGAATTGCCCAAAGCCCCCGGCATGTATTCATGGAAAAATTCAGGTCCTGATTTACAGAATACTGCCTCAAAAAATAGGAAGAAGGTCCTGTGCAGTTATGTTGGACTTGGCTGGATTTGGGTAAGTCTGTTTTCAGCAGGGAATCATAAAGGGCAGCCTCTCCCCTGAGATGAATCTGTGAAAACGCGTTCATCTGGAGGACAGAAGTTGTATCCGGGCTGCTTTTGTTTTCGGCTGGAGGAAACCTGAGTTGCAAGTCACCCACAAGGCTTCTCCCCAGAGCTTCTTTTAGTCTGCATTCAGACGAACAATACTTCCACAAGATAAACACTTCTTAGCAATCACTGGCAATGTGCCAGGCACTTTAGAAACAGTTTTATTGTATCATGTTGTGGTCACATATTTGGAAACTATGATTAGCTTTCGTATTTCATGGCAGAGGAAGGAACCTCAGAGAATCAGCAATTTCCCCAAAGTCGATTAACAGACGGGTGGAACGCACATAGGGTTTGAACTTGTGCCTTTCTAACCATAATGCAGTCTTCCCCTGCCATCGTAATACAGCTGCCTCCCACGAGGGATTGGGGAAGGGCCCCATCCCAAAGCAAAGCTGGTTTGTTTTCCACTCCAGTGCCTCATTAAATACAGCCAAGTTTTATACTCCTGGGTTTTCCGAGGGTGCAAGGTTGATGATTAAACCAGCTGATATGTGAAAGATCCTGATAAGTGCCCGCCAGTTCACACCCCTCTAGCACAGCACGGCTACTAGGTGCTTCTAGGTGATTTCCAGCCTCCAGGGATGGAAACGTGACCTCAGAAACGGTGTCACGTTATTCCAAGAAACTGAATGAGAGGGAATCTGGAGGGAAGGTGCTGAGGCATCTCATCTCCTGAAGGGATTTTGTAGTGGTTGAGCATGGAATTAATTTGAAAGATACACCCCTGCCGGCTTGCTTTTTACTGGTCGGTGCCTAAACAGCACCTACTGGGACAGACCTGCAGGAGCTATTTGTAATGGGAAAGAGAAGGATTCAAAGAAGCCAGTCAAAACAGCAATTTGTGTGTTTTGCTGGCTGCCCCTATTTTCAGCAAAGCCAAGCAGCCTTAGGAAGGAAGAAGTCGTTGCCACCATTTTTTTTTAACCAAACAAAAGAGAACATCTAAATGAACAGTCTGCCTTCTTGATGATTCATTTGGACAAGTGTTGGAGGAGGGGCAGGGAGCAGTGGGTGGTTGTGACGATTATGAAATCCTTTTGTTTTACAAAGGTTACTTTTTAGTAAGCGATTCCCAGATCCTCTGTGTTGAAGAAACATACATGTTTATCAGAAAGCAGACAGGGAAAATAACCTCCTTTGTCTATCTTAAAAAAAAAAAGAAAGAAAGAAAAGACACACCACAATACAGCATCTGTAAGTAAAGCGATAAAAATGCTCCTTTCCTCTTCTTGAAACTTTTATTGGTGTTGCATTAAAAAGAACAGATTTCTGAGAATTAGCACTAAACTTTTACTTAACTCTCATAATATAGATATAGAAGAATATAAGGAAGTCAGGCTAACACTTCACAGATGAGCCCTGGGTCCCTGGGAAAGTACCAGCCAGGATGATAAGTCTGGGCTTTTCTTCCAGACTTGAAATTGACATACAGGTGGAAGAAGGCTGGTGAGATGCCTAGGTGTGGCTCACTTGCTAACCACACTTTTTCAAAATTAAACTGGGAAATGATAAAAGTGTGTATTTCTATATGTTTAGAAATACAGTCTGCTGTCATTTCCTTTTTTTAATTTTTAAAAAATATTTTATTTACTTATTTGACAGAGAGATTGTGATCACAAGTAGGCAGAGAGGCAGGCAGAGGGAGAGGGAAGCAGGATCCCCACCGAGGAGAGAGCCTGATGTGGGGCTTGATCCCAGGATCCTGAGACCATGACCTGAGCCGAAAGCAGAGGCCCAACCTACTGAATCAACCAGGCACCCCATCTGCTGTCACTTTCAACCCAAATCATCTTATAGATAAATTGGAATTCTCTTCACAATAAATATTGCTAATGAGGCATAGATATTAGCCCCTTTCTTTTTTATAGCATTTTACTGTTTCATCCCTAAAGTCTATGGAAAGTTTCCTAGCCCTGGTTTGCCTGGTTTTAAAACTGAACATCTCATGTTCTGGAAATGCCCTCCAGCCTGGGCGATCTGGGACGGTTCACTCAGCCCACTTTGGCTGTAATGTGTTGGCATATATACCTTTGGCAAATTAATCTCTGAGGATCTTCGTTGAAATAAACTATATCTCACTTTTCTTTTCCACTCTTGGCTCATTTGTGAAAAGCAGATAATCATAACTTCCTAGCCCTATAGAATCCCAGGGTTCATACATGAATACAAGGCTCCCCGCACAGAATCTGCCAGTTAGCAAGCCTCCAGTAAACACTGCTGGAAAAGAAATGCTCTGGCTGATTACAAAGAGTTTACGAAAGCCAAAGGTTATCATGGATTTTATTGGACTTATTCAGTCCATACTGAGTGAAGACATGAAGAAAGTTATGATTCGTGGACTTTGCAGTTTAGCTGAGGGAACGGATAACACAGCCAGACAAAACATGTAAATGGTCCAGAATGAACAGTTACAAACCACAAAGGTGTTTGTTGGAGAAAGGGAAAAAGTCATATGGGGAGGAGGGTCAGGTTTTTCTTTTTTCTTTTTTTTTTTTCTAAAGATCTTATTTTTTTAAAGTAATCTCCACCTCTCAGGTAGGGCTCGAATTCATGACCCCGAGATTGAAAGTTGCATGGGTATATTTTATTTCAGAGAAAGATGTTGTTTATCAGATAAATCATTTCACTGTCAGAATGGCCAATGACTCCGAAGCCTTTAACAGGCCCGTCTCCAAGTTATGTATCATTAGGATGCTTCTTCAAAGGTTGGTTGACTTCCTCAAATGTATCTATTTTTATCATCTTACTTCTGTCTTGCATCTCCTTTTTTCCGTTTTCTTAAAGGTTACTCATTTTCTTAAAAGTTAATAGTAGCCCAATTGCCACATCTCAGGGCCTCTTAAGATTGCATCATACTCAACCCCGGAGCACAGCCTCCTCCTTCAAACTTCTGTAAAGTGATTAGCATACCACATCACGTGCCCGAGTCCCCTTCACTCTTCTTAGCAAGTTCCTCTTTCCTCTTGGTCTTTAAATGTCAGTTTCCCAAGGTTCTGCTTTTACCATGTTCTCTAAGACCAATGACCTTGCGTGCACCCTTTAAGCTAACTGATCTTCAATCTTCATCTCCATCTGGCTTCTCACCCTGGCACCAGGCCTGACTGTCACTCTGTGAGACCTTTTCACTTTCTAGGATTTGTTTATTGTTTTCATTAATTTTGGATTCCTCTCCTTCCCAATTTTGCTGCTCAGAGTTCTGTTAACCTTCAAGACCAATGTCAAAAGCCATTTACTTGGGAGATATTTTCAGATTGCCCAGATCAGAAAGGACATTGTATCTTCCATATGTCCATAGCATATTTTTCTTATTATGACCCAACACTTATTTAATTCATATTTATGTTAATTGATTTTATGTCAGCTCCTCTAACTTGATTAATGCTCCTACAGGTATAACATGATCTTACTTGATTTTTTAATCTCTGTGTATCACTTAGCAAAATGATACTCATTCACTCATTTATTCATTCACCCATGAAAGAATTTTTTTTAAAAGATTCATTTATTTATTTGACAGAGATCACAAGTAGGCAGAGAGGCAGGCAGAGAGAGAGAGAGGAAGGGAAGCAGGCTCCCCGCTGAGCATGGAGCCCGATGCGGGGCTCAATCCCAGGACCCTGAGATCATGACCAGAGCCGAAGGCAGAGGCTTTAACCCACTGAGCCACCCAGGCGCCCCCATGAAAGAATTTTTTGACTGTGTGTTCCAAGAACTACATTTGACACCAGAGATATAAAGATAAAATAACCAAGAACACATGTCACAGCCGCAAATGTCTCAAGGCATAGTGGAGACACCAAGACAAAAACACATTGTTACAATTAATCTGCTAAATACAGTGTTATGGGTGAACACAAAATGTTGCTCTGAGGCTCACAAAGTGTGTGTGTGTGTGTGTGTGTGCATGTGTGTGTGTGTTTGGCAGGAGGTATTGAAGTCTTCATGGAATATATGTTGTACGAAAGGAGTGCATCAGTTGTATATTGCCATGTAACAAATTACCCCCAACTTTAACAGTTTAAAACAACGCACATTTATTATCTCATGGTTTCTGTGTCAGGAGTCTAGGCAAGGATTAGAGGGATGATCTGCTTCAGGGCTTCTCACTCCAATCACTAGGCTGCAATCAAGGTGTTAAATAAGGTTGACTCATTGGGCATGGATCTACTTCTAAGCTCTCCATGGGGTTGGAAGGACTTAGCTCTTTAATGCTTGCTGGACTGAGGTCTTCAGTTCTTAACTGGTGGTCAGCTAGAAGCCACCCCCAATTTCTTGCCACATGGGCTTCCCCATCTTGTTTCATCAGAGATGCTTTCAAGAAGAATATGTGAGAGAGAAAGAGCAAACAAGACAGAATCATAATCTTTTATGACCTAATCATGGAAGCGACATGCCATCACTTTTGCTCTATTATTTTTGTTAGAAGCAAGTCGCTAGGTTCAACCCACACTCCAAGTGAGGGGATTACATAGGACACACATACTAGGAATTAGGGATTATTGATACCTATTTCTAAAGACTGTCCACTGGCACATTGAGTGAGAAGGAGAAGCTAACGAGTTCATTTCTTTCAGAGGAACCAACAAGAGCAAGCATAGTATAAAGAGAACAACACGGCTTGTAAAAACACCTTGGGGCTGCTGGTTCTTAAAAGTTGAAGGTAGGAGAGCTAAGTAGGGTCTGGTTTGTCATATGAAGGGGCTTGGACTATATCTTGTAGAATGTGCTACTTTAAGTAGGGAGTGACTAGAAAGTTGATTTTTAAATGTCTCAGACTGTGTGTATACAAAGGATGGATATGGTGGGCGTAAGTTTAAAATCTGGAAAAGCATAGAGGATATTGTTGTAGAAAGAGGACGAAGGCCTCAATGCTGGCAGTGGTTTAGGATAGGAGAATCAGGGACAGATCTCAGATATGAAGAAGAGGGAAAGTGGATTGACTTTTTTTTTGCTGGAGTTGTGGACATTTAGGTAGAAGCATGTAGCAGACAGTTTGGATATATAACCCTGAAGCTCAGAGAAGAAATTGGCCTGAAGTTGGGGATTCATATAAATACCAGTGTTAGTTACGACTAAAAAAGTTGGATAGAAAATGAGGTAAAAGATGAACCTGGGGGACGCCTGGCTGGTTCAGTGGGAATAGCATGCAACTCTTTATCTCGGGGTCTCGAGTTCAAGCCCCACATTGGGTGTAGAGATTACTTAAAATAAATAAATAAGCTTAAAAAAATGAACCTGGGAAC